>JAUPMG010279964.1:0-18506 GCA_031762675.1 Pachysandra terminalis | reverse complement strand
CGTGTGTATAAGAAATGTGACCTTAAAGATATTTATAGTGCTTTTACTTAAATTTTTTTTAATTTTTAACATATGTTTAAATTTATTTTGGCCAAAATAAAAGAAATTTCCAATGAAAATTTCGCTAAAATAATGAACTTTTCAATGGAAAAAAAAATTGTTGGAAGTGGAGGAATGTCGGCGAAATAACGCCGAAATTTCGATCATTTCGTCTGAAATTTTCACTAAATAATTCCAACCGAAAAAACAGGATTTTGGTTTCGGAGACCTTATCCGAAACCGAAATTTCGCCAAAATTTAAAACTATGATTACAACCAATACCTTTATTTGACCAAACTAAAGGGGTTCTAACGATCCGTAAGAGAAATTAATCATTTGACCATAATATCCCTGATAACTATAATAAATATTAGCTATTTTTTAATTATTTATTATTTATTTTTAATTATAAATAATAAATATTATTATTAGATGCTCTATCTTTTGTTTAATTGAATGAAAAGGAAGCTAATCCGTAGGATAACCAATCGTCCTAGGAATTATGATAGTTGATGCATTATCTAATATTATTTTAAGGATAAATTATATTGACACCCCTTAAGTTTGGCATAATAGAAAGAAGTAACCCTCAAACCTTGAACATTACAATCAATATCTTTATTGGACCAAATTAGAGGGGGTCTAACCGTCTGTGTAACAAAATTGGTCATTTGATCATAATATCTCTCTATCAATAGGTATATTAAAAGGATAAAAAATTAAATTATAATTTATCCTATAGATATATGAGATTGTTAGGATTTTCACAATCTTCAAGCAACAAGATATATAAGGTATTTTTATCCTTAAATTATGTTTGTTAGCAAAAAGCAAATATTTCGTTACTTTATTTGTTATTAGTCGGTTACTAACAAAGGGGTTTGTTATAACATAGCCAAGATTTGAGGGTATATATTGTTATTATGTTAACCCATGGGTTATGAATATAATTTATCCTTTAAATAATATATTAGTTAAGGTGAACGCGGTCGTCTAGTGGCAGGAACCCAAATAATTGTCCGAGACCCAATAATATAACACATGATAAGTGTAAGGGGGTGGTTGCTTCCCAACCAACATATCGGGCACCTATCATCTACAACATTTTGGTGCCGCATATCCTACAACAAGACTTTGATTGGCTTATTTGTATTAAAAATATAATTTTTGTAATAAAATTATTTGAAAATAAAAAGAGCCAATCACATGTATTGCTGCCGGATCTGTTGTCGTATTTTGTTATAGACGACATGTAATCCAAAATATCACAGCCGTAGTGATGGATCCCACACCGTCGGTGTCCAAAAATGGATAACCGTATTTTAACGCCACCATATTTCTTCTCTCTTCCTCTCTCAAATGCCAAACACAAACGAAGTTAAAGCTCGTCACTATTTCTCTTACTTGAGCTTCCAAATTCGCCGAGTGTCGCAGAAATAACTCATCAACTGCAACTCGTCTTGATAAGAATTAGGGCAAAGTTTCTTCGTTCCTGCTACTTCCAGTGCCCTTTAATGGCGTTTTCGTAAGTGATGGCAACGAATTCCGGAGGCATTGCTGCTCCTCCGTTTGGTTTCAAGCTCAGAAGCTTCGACGCTTCCCCTCTGTATCATGGACTGGATTTTAGGAAGAAGAAGCGGAAATGCATTTACAGTGGTGGTTGTGTCCGGATGCGTCGATTTAATTGTTGTCGTTGTTGTTCGGATTCTGTGAATCCGATTCGGAAAACGTCCGGGTCCGGGTCCGGGTCCGGGAAGAGTGTGAAAAACGGTGAGGAATGGCGGTTCGAGCTAAGGAAAAGCCCTCGCAGAGTACGAATCCAAGCAATGGTTCCGATGCCTTTTGCATCATCGCGGTACTCTTTTTAGCTTTCTGATTCTGTTCGATTTAGGGCTCGTTTGGTACTAGTTTCTGTTGAAAAGCAACTTTTCAGAAGTTAAAAAGTAACCGTTAGATTTTATTATCTATTTTTCTGCTTTTATAATAAAAGTATGTTTGGTACTGCTTATTTCTAAGAAAGCCAATGTCCACAAATCTCGGCTTTGAGGACACAATGGTTACTAGCTTATTTTTAAGAAATCAGAATGTCCACAAATCTCGGCTTTGAGGATACAATGATTACTACCTTCATCTACCTATGATCTAATAGGCCTAAGTGACCCATTCAAAGGCATAATACTATGAAAATTGTTGGTCTCAAAATTAGCTACTTCATTCTCTTTATCTCAGACATAAACTTAGTTGTGGTCCTATTGAATTGGTTTAAGCTCATAACAAGATGAACAAACTTATAACTTTTGACATTGAATCTGAGATCGACACAAATAAATAATTCAAAGCAAGTGAATTCGATAATGATTCTATCGATGTTGTCGGATTTTCGGTGGACCATTCATGGTATTTTTACATGAGTTCTTCAGTTTTTAACACTAGAATAATTGTTTTGACGACATGGATGAAGCTAGGAGTAGAGCTAGCAACGGATCGGATTGGGTCGGGTTCTAACGGGTCATAAGCGGGTTTAAGCTTAAACGGGTTGGGTCAGGTTCGGTCCGTTTATTAAAGGGTTGGAAAATCATGGAACTGAACCCAACCCGTCAATAAACGGGTTGAACCCGCCTAACCCATTTATTTTTATTTAACTATTATTTTTTTTTAATTTTAATTTTAAATTAGGATGAAATATTACATCATTTAATATATTAAATTTTAATAAATATTATAAAAATAATTAATTAACATGAATTTTTTTTGAAAAAAAAGAAAATTTTTGAACTTATGAATAAGTTTTAAAATACCTATAAATAATAAACGATTATAAATCATAAACGACTACTTAAAGAGGTACCGAATGGATTGGAGGATTGGGTTCGGGTTGACCTGTTTACAGACGGGTTGGAAATCTCAATCCAACCCAATTAATAAATGGGTCAATCTGAACCTGTTTAATCGAGTTGGGTTCAAGTGGGTCGATTCGAAAATTGCTAGCTCTAGCTAGAGTGTTGAAAGTGTCAGGGGGTCGAAGAGAAAGAAAAAAAAATGACTTTTCAACTGTTGATAAGTAATATAATTATAAATAGTAAAAGACTACTTAAACGGGTACCCAACGGGTTGGCGGGTTGGGTTCGAGTTGACCTGATTATATACGGGTTGGAAACTTGAACCCAAACCCAACCAAATTAATAAATGGATCAACCCGAATTCGTTTAATCAGGTTGGGTTCGGATGGATCGACTTGAACATTGCCATCTCTAGCTAAAGGCTTGAAAGTGTCGGGGATTGAAGAGAAAGAAATAAAAAGAAGAAAATGACTTTTCAACTTTTGATATGTTATTTTTTTAACTTCTAATGAGAAGTTAAAATTTAACTTTTTGACTTTTAGAAAGCTACTAATTATATTATGTTACCAATCTAACTTTTTCTTTATTTTTTGACTTTTTAACTTTGAAAAGTTAAAAAGTAACTTCTAAAAGCTATAACAAACAGGCCCTTAAGTAAAGAATTTGACGTATTTTTATGCATTCAATTAATTAAGGTTTTCAAATTTCGTAATTGTTTCTTTAATAGAGGAAAGATACTTTTTTTTTTTCCTTCTAAATGTTTATAATATACAGATTTACGCATGAAAAATTGATTTTCTGTATCGTCACTTTCTGAGAATAGATGCGCTTGTGTGCAACTTAGCAGCATAGAAAGACAAAAACTGGGTTATGGTTAGCTTATCTAAAATTTCGAAAGTATTTGATAATACTGAACTCAAAGTAACAATTGCATGGATTTGATATACCCAGTTATATGAGTCATCTTTGCCATATTTGAGTAGTTATTCATTATCTGTTTAATTGATTTATAACAATTAGCAAATCATTGAACTCATATAGAATGGGAATATTTTCTCAAACCTAGGTGCATCTAGTATATATGTAGAAACTATTGAAAACTTAATTATTTTCCAAAGGCAGGATTACCTATTGAAATGGTGTGTGTGATTGGCAATCTTCTTGTGCACAAAAAGGTTTACCATTTGTGAGGTAGAGTACCTAGCTTACAAACTTCTCTCCCAACAACAAATACATACTTTGTAGTGCTTATAAGGTTTCTTACTGAGAATTTTTACGAAAATGATTGACACTTGGTGCTCAATTCAATGTCGAAATGGCAAAATGCTCCACAGCTCTTGTCATGATTTCTTGAGCACAAGTAGGTTATGCATGAGGATCAAGAGTTGTTGTTCCTATATATCAATAAGATGAAATCTCAGAAAACAAAAGATCAAAATATGCACACATATTTGCGTGGTTTGCCGTAGTGCTTACATCCACGGGAGAGAAGAAATATTTTCCACTATTCTGAAAAGAATTAGGGTTACAACTTGTATCTCCAACCCAGGATATGGGAAATCCCCAATATATCCTTACCGTACAGTGGGGGCTTCGCCCCCTGCACCCTGCAACCTATGGTTCAACCCAGCACAGAAGACTAACTCGTCCCTTGGGTGGGCTCCGCTTCCCTCTGCCCAAGTCGCCCTTCAGATCCCTCCACCATTGGATTTAGAGACTAGTGTAATTAACTCTTTCTGAATATGAGCCACTATCTGTAACAAGAATCTCATGTCATATCCTTTTCTTTTTGATATTGAAGGCTATTTAGACATGCACTCATTTTGGAGAAGCTTATAAAGATGATAAATAGTTTTACAATGGGTAAAACCTTCAATTCCTTTCTTCTTGGAGTGCTGGCTGAGTTGCCAGTGGTGAAAAATATTGAACAAAGTTACCAAAAGTTGTAGATTTCATTGGTTACGTGCTATGTAGACATAATTTTCAAAGGATGTTTTTTATCAGAATTTTCAAAGCAAATATCACTATATATTCCTGAAATGATTGATAACAATGAGCTAATTATAACTATGATGAAGTGTAATAAGATTTTTATTTCGACAAGCAACAGTAACATTGTTTAGTTTCTTGTCTCCGGTTTATCAGTAAATTCTTAGAACGGGCACACTAAATAAAACTTGAATATTTCGATATTTCATTGTTCCCCATTCAAGTACATATTTATATTGGGATTGTCTTTGTCAGCTTTCTTTCTAATGGACCCCCTTCATTCCAAGAATAGTTTCCAATAAATAAAGGAAGTCTTAATACTATATTCTATAAATAATAGTCCAAGTTTTATTGTTTGATTAAACTTTACATAGCTGCAGAAATCATGGTGCTTACAAAAAGGAAGAATTTTATCCTCACTGTACTCCAAGAAATTCTGCCCCACAGTCTTGGAATACTCCACCTAAAAGAGGTAATTTATAATAACAAAACATTTGCGTTGCTAGATATATCGTGGTTCCTTATGCTAGATTCAAGACTTACAAAACTTGTTTATTGAATTGCTTATCCCCCTTGTATGTTACCTATAGCTTATGGCGCATTTCATATAGTATCCTTTTTCTTATGGAAAATCCTTTATAATTACATTTGGTTGATTGATTATATTGTGCCCAAGACATGTTATATTTTCTGCTTTCTTTCACTTTAGACACTGGTATTGCAAATGAGAAGGATTGGGGCATAAACTTGTTAAATGAAAACATCAATGTATCTGGCACTAATGAAGATGGCAGTACTTGGTACCAAGAAAGCGGGGAGGAGCTTGGAGAAAACGGGTACAGTTGTCGATGGACTAGGATGGGTGGCCAGTGCCATGATGGTTCCTCACAATGGAAAGAAACGGTAAATTTCCACTTTATTATAAAAGTTACCTTCTTATTGGTGTTTTGATGGAATTGAATATTGCTGTTTTGAGGGGCCAAGCAGAGAGAAAACAATATCTGTAAGCTAGTCCTTTTTTTTTCCTGATGTATTAATCCATGTAGTGGACAAACCCAACCTTTCTGATTTTAGAGCTTTGATTCTAATGTTATTCTTTCACACTGATGACAATGCACATTACTCTTTTTATCAAGTCTATGATTCACATAAATAGTGGTTTAGATTGTGTGGTCACATAAGCGTTGCGGGAAATTTAGTTCATTATTCTCTAATTAGCCTTAGAGTGTCCAATCATCATATATTAATTGCAAATTATTAGTGAGAAGAATTTTATAAGTAAAATGAAGTCTTGGACTTGATCTAAATCAAATTGCACGAAATGAATCTCCTTGCCTTCCTTTTGACCTGCTGTTATTTTGGTTGTTGTACCATACTTTTCATTTACCATTTCTACTTATCATACTTTCCCTCCTTTCAATAGATTCTTGCCGGAGATATTTCTGAGTTTTGTAAATCAATTTAATCTTGAGTTTTCCAATTGAGGCTGTTATTAGGTGTAAAAGAAAAATCAGGTGTTTTCGCCTGAGGAGCTTACCCCTACTATGATATTTTGTTCACAATGCTTGATCAAGTGGCCTCAATCTTATTATCTGAATTTTTTATGACGTTTGTAAAACATGATTCCTGTTCTGTTTGACCTTGGTTCATCTCACACAGATCATAAAATGTTGCTTTGATTTGAAGTATCTCAGCCGCCAAATCATGACTGAATAATAGATTAGGATGGTTTTTTGTATTGATCTTAGTATCTGGGAGTTTATTGTAGTCTTGGAAAAATAGATTAGGATGGTTCTTTGTATTGATCTTAGTCTTTGAGAGTTTATTTTAGTCGTGGAGAAATAGGTTAGATTGTTTTTTTTTTTTTTTTTCATTGGTCTTGGTCTTTGGGAGTTTATCTTTTTCGTGGATGGGAGAGGGACATCTTCAAATTTCGAACCAGGTGGAGGGAGATTAACATTTATTGTTATTGGACTGTAGAGAAAAGCTCTGAAATAATATCAGAACTTAATGGAGAATCTTTTTCCTGGTATTTGATCCTTCATGGTAGTAATAAAATTTATCTAAGAGAACAGCTATATGACACCAATAGAGAGCTGTATGCCATTACGGTGGAATACTTCTAGCTTCATCACTAATATCTAACAGTTACGTCAGTATATTTCTCAAGGTGAATAGTTTTAGTTTTCTAACATACTTTTGATAGCTCAATATGTAACTTGTTTCTCTTCTCCTAATTTCAAAAGTAGTCAACTTCTTACTATAACTTACCATTTGGTTTACTGACAGGCACTGTTTCTAATCTTTGGTACTTAACTGTGTAAGAATACAAATGCAAATTTTGGACTTTACACTAATAGTAGTGCACATTATCTATGTTGGAAGGAATGGCATGGGAAAAACACGGTATTTACAACTTACGAGTAAACCGCAAAATACCGTAGGGGAAAAGGAAAGACCTTTTTATTTGCACCTTGCTTTTCCTACCTTTGATGACTGTTATAATTACTAACCAACCATCTATGGAGTAAATGTTGGCCATATTATTTTTCTCTAGTTGATGCCTCTGCTTTGTAATGGTGCTTTTGTTCTATTATTGGAAACTTTACCAAGCAAAGAATCAAGGTCAAGTATAAACCAAGTCTAATTCTCCACAAAATGATGAAAGCAACTATAGTGACACTGTTTTCATGATTTCCTTAAAGGCATGAATTCAACCAAATTTTGTCACAATCAAACACATAAATATATCGAGTCTTTGAGTATACATATGTTCAAATTTGTTTTATGAAATTTAAAACCTCTGTTGTAGTCCTGATACCTATACAGCTGTTTGTTGCTTTTTTCTTCTCCTGGTTGGGTTCTTTTACTTTTGGCATTTCTTATGTTAGAAATAGTTTTCATATAAAATACTGAATTCATAATAGTTGCTAAGAACAACATGATGCCCACCGACTTGGTCATACATGACAATTTCTGACGCTAAATATGCATAGGCCACCAATTTGCATTGATAATTAAACATTTATTGCACCATCATTCTTGAAACAAGCAGGTAATGAGCTTTTCTCCTTCATATCTTTGGCTTGTAAGCCTTGTATATTAAACTCATATCTTCTTATAAAGCTTACAAAGCAAGTGAATGCATCATCTGCATGATACAGAATGTCATTCCTTTTCTTCAGGATGTCAGTCAACATCTAGTTGATATTTTTTTTTTGGTCATTTGAGTATATGATCTTTTAAAAGTGCACATGGCTGAAATACTGGCCTTTGTGACGACAAGCCGATATGCTATTTAGTTGATCGGATGCACAAGCAGAAAATTATGTTGTCAGCATGTCATTTGTGGTGATGCCACAGCTTTTCTGGTTGCGACTACTTGATTTTCACTTCTTTTCTACAGTTCCTACCAAAATTTCTAAATACTCCATGGGGCTAAGCTTCGACATTTTTTAGCAACTTAAATGTTCATCAAATTCTATAATTATACTAAATTGCTGTTGCATTTATAACCCCAGTAAGAATCATCCCAGGTGGATACATTTAATTGGATTTCTTGATCTCCTTGACAGTGGTGGGAGAAAAGTGATTGGACTGGATACAAAGAGCTAGGTACATTATCTACCTCATCATTTACTAGACATGCTGGTGAATAATCCTGGTCAGTTCTAGAAACTGTTTGGTAGTTCAAAGCCACATCCTGATGTTTTTATGAAACTCATTATATCACATTAGCCAGCTGATCATGTTGTATACTGACCATTCGTGCAGAAAATTTCCTGTAAAGGGCTTGTTCTATTCATTTAAGTTATAATTTTATGAGTTCAACTTGTGATAGAATTATCTTCTACCACTTGATGAGTTTCTTATCAAATAAGAAATGATCACTTCTCTACACAATTCCTCAAAGTAATTTTCTATCTTGCTCAACTCCCCCTCTCCTCCCTCTTTCTCTCTCAAACAAACACACTCTCACCCCAGTAAGAAACATTTTTGTACTGTTGATTCTTCACAGGTGTAGAGAAATCTGGAAAAAATGCTGAAGGGGATTCATGGTGGGAAACATGGAAAGAAGTTCTTAACCAAGATGAATGGAGGTGTAATTGAAGGAATTCTTCGCTTTGCCAACTTTTTCCATTTTATTAACAAAATTTGAATGCATGATTTCTAGTTGTGCATACCACACTATATGTAATATAAGTTTCTAATTTATGATGACTTCTCTCTGATATTTTAAATACAATTATTTCTACATTTTCGAAATATAGTAATCTGGCTAGGATAGAGAGGAGTGCTCAGAAAGAAGCAAAATCAGGCACGGAAAATACTGGATGGTACGAGAAATGGTAAGAAAATATGTCAGTGGAGCCTTAATCATATATTATTTTCATTTAGTTCTATGATTTACTTATGAAAAAATTCGTTAAAATTTCTTATATCTGGTTTCAGGTGGGAGAAATATGATGCTAAGGGCTGGATCGAGAAAGGGGCACACAAGTATGGCAGACTGAATAAACAATCCTGGTGGGAGAAGTGGGGAGAGCACTATGATGGAAGAGGATATGTCCTAAAATGGTTTTCTCAAATCTCCTTGCCTTCCAACTTAGTCTCAAATGTGTGTTTTTTTTTACTAAATCGCAAGATTATTATGTTTGTAATTAGAATTGCATCAAAAATTTCAGTATAGATCCTAATGATTACGATAGTGGGTTCAGGGCATGTAGCCATTCCTGGCCCACCTATACCCAATCAGGGACTGGGAGCAGCACCCTGAAGCGATTAACATGTATATATTTGCAATATATATCCACTGTTTCTGATGGGGGTATGTATTTAGTGGAACCGTGATTTTAATCTTTGTTGAAATATAGCAAAAATTTCTTTTGCCATCTTGTTATAAGTGCCTAAGTATTATGCTCTTGAAGGGCTGGAATTTCTTGAAGGACAAAAAAAATAATAATAAAATAAAATCAGTGGGGTTAGGAATAGGATCTGCTATTCCTAGTTGGTTGGAGAACAGGTTAGGAGATAAGGTTGCGTTTTCAGGATTATTGGGCATATTTTGCACTTTGAAATTTTTGTTGAAATGGAGCTTGGATTTTCTATGCTGATGGGCATAGGCACTCTATGGCGAACAATGCAGATCTTGTGTTATGTGTGCCACTCTGTTCTTGGGTAGTTGTTTAGTTTCTTACATCTCCTTCAAACCCAGAATCATCTTTCGCCATGGTACATAGAGTGACACTTGTGTAAGGAATAAAGTGCTCTAATTTAGGCCTAATCAGTCATATCCTGCAACTTGTGTAGGCATCTGGAATCACTTCTAACTTTATAACAAATCTTTCATTTGATTGTTTCTACAGGTAAATGCAATCATGATAACTTCTTTTACTTATCCCATTTGGCATATGGATATCAATATTGCTTTTCATTTTTACGAAATTGAGTATTATTTGAATCCTATATCATTTCTTGAGAAGAAAACACAACTCACATAGTATTGATTTTGCTTCCGTGAATGGCATTGATTTATATCGATTAGCTGAGATGGCTGTCAGCTATAATTATCTCAGTTCAACATTTATTTAATGAAAAGGTTTATTCCAGCCTCCAGTAACCTTGAACTTCTCTTTTCTCTCCGTTTCTCAGGACAGATAAATGGGCAGAGACTGAACTAGGAACCAAATGGAGTGACAAGTGGGAAGAGAGGTTCTTTGATGGCATAGGTTCTCGACAAGGGGAAACATGGCACTTATCTCCTGGTGGTGATTGTATGTACATTTCTCTTTTTTTTTTTTTGGTAAAAATGTACATTTCTCACTTCCTCAGATTGTCATGTTTAGATTCTATAGTCCATTTCTCACTTCCTCAGATTATCATGTTTAGATTCTAAAGTCCATATCTTTGTCAAGATTTATACTAGTTTTAATAACGACTTCAGCTTTCCCATGCACGAATGTCTCATTGTAGCAACCAATATCCATATTGTACATTCAGTGAGAACTTTACGTAAAAGTCCTTTAGATTTCCTATTATATATAAAATTTTAGGCAATTATATATTTGTCTTTCTTAAGCTTGCAAATGTATTTACGAACATGATAGATACATATTTTTATCACCCGTATATACATATTTTTGGATATAGGTTCTTCAAATTTCGTAATAACTGATGTTTGACAGCAGTTCTTTTGGTAATTCTCACTTGGACCCTTTCATTGCCTGTGCAATAAAATCAAATTTTGAAATTGTCTTATCATATTTAGTTTTTCCCTGGTTAGGTTCATTTAAAATGTTGGCTTCCAATTCACTGAATGTCAGCTACTTTTCTACATATTATACATTTTCTCATCAACAACGTTTATTTCCAAGGAAACATGATTCTCATGATATACTTTGGGTCTCTCTTCGTATATGATTCATTTAGGTACAACTGAAATATTATTTGGCTCTCAATTCTAGGTTGGTCAAGGATATGGGGAGAAGAACACTTTGGAAATGGGTATGCTGCTGAAAACTACTTCATGGAGGCTTGCTTGTATAATATATTAGTTCTTTGATTGAATCAGATCCTTGAATTGAAGTGCATTCAGTTATGTAGAGAATGATAAAAACAAACAATGGTAGAAAAATAAACAGAGATGAAGAACACAAACCAAGCACACACAAACATAGCGATTTACGTGGAAAACCCTTTCGAGAAAAAACCAGAGCAGCAGAGAATCCACTATAATCAAGAAAATAGGAACAGGGTTACAGAGATTTCCTCACCACTTTCCTACTCTCACCATAAGTTTTTATACGCCCTAATCCTCATATATTAGGTTATGGTAACACCCTAGAGAGCAAAAGTACAAACTTGCCAGTCTTATATAGGGGATTATTTCTTACTGTGTCCATTTTTTCATGTATCAGGAAAGTGCAAAAGTATGGTAAAAGCACAACAGGTGAAAGCTGGGATATCATTGTGGATGAAGAAACCTACTATGAGTAAGATCATGCTTTTCCAAATAACTTATAATTTACTATATCTGCACAGAGCAAGTTATTACACAACAAACCAAAAGTATAATGCTAGTAGAGCTGTAAACGAGTTGAGCCGAGCCCAGCTCAACCCGGGCTCGTAAACCTTGAGCAAGGCTCAGGCTCGCAAAAACTTAGATTAGTATAAATACATTAATATTAAAGTTGATGATTATTATTATATATAATATAATATATTAACATGTATGTTTAATATTAATATATAATATAAGATTCAGGAATACGGATGTATAATCTCATATACAAACCTAGCTGAGCTTTAACCGAGGCAGCTTACCCAAGCTCGGCTCAAGCTCGTTAAGATAATAAGCTTTTTTTTAGGCTCAGGCTCAACTCACGAGCCTAATTATAGAGCTCAAGCTAGGCTCATGCGAGCTGAGCCTGAGCCAAGCTAGCTCGGTACATTGACAACCCTAAATGCTGCTAGACATGAAATTAGTATTCAGGTTCTCCTAGTCTTTAGTCAAATGAAAATTGACAAAATGCAAACTTGTGATGGAAGGGCTGAACCTTACTATGGATGGGCTGATGTTGTGGGCGATTCTAACCAGTTGCTGTCCATCCAGCCTCGGGAGAGGCCTCCTGGTGTCTACCCGAATCTCGGATTATTATCTCCAATTGACGACAAACCAGAGTCACAGACACCCACTTAACAATGAAGAGCTAATGCTCATGCTATGTATGTTTTATAGACAATATTTATTGAGCTCCCATCTCTTATGATGAAAAACTCCTCTTATAACAAAATAAAGACTCCTAGTCTTTAGCCATTGCTGTCCATCCAGCTTCGGGAATTAATGTGTGATTGGTGCTAGTGTCTAGGTAACTTGTACCAAAAAACAAAAAAAGTTCTATAATTCTACAAACATCATCACCAATAATATCCTAAAAGTTTCGATAAAAAAATGCCTTGAAAACCATCAAGTCCTGGACAGAGGCACCCAGTTCCTTGATTGTAGATCCAATTTCCTCAAGACTCCAACAGTTTTTCATTATCTTCATTGCTGACCAATGGCTGGATCATCTCTATGAATTTGAAATTTTCCTCATAATTGGTTTCAGTGTACAAATCATGAAAGTGTTGCACAAACAGGTTGATCATTAATCTCCTCATTCGTCTGATTTAGGTGAGAGAATGAGGTATTCCTCGACTCTCAAGTCATTTGACTTGATTTCTGACACCATAACTAGGGCTGTCAACGAGCTAGCTTGGCTCGCATGAGCTAAGCTTGAGCTCAATATTTAGGCTCGCGAGCTGAGCCTGAGCCCAAAAAAAAGCTCATTATTTTAACGAGCCCAAACCGAGCTTAGGTAGGCTCGGCTCGGTTAAGGCTTGGCTCGGTCTTCTATATCATATATAAATTTATATATCATAGGTATCATATATATAATATTAATTATTAAATCCATAATTAATTAGTGGCGTGCTTAAGTCAAAGTAATTAAAAAATCCTAATTAATTTAAATGAATTAGTGCTGAATTCACCAAAAAAAAAAAACTTATTGCTTAATTGTTTTTTCTCCCATGTTTTTAACGAGCCGAGCTTTTACGAGCCATGCAGAGCTTTTGCGAGCTGAGCCTGAGCCTTGAAAAAATAGTGAGCTTGAGCCGAGCCTGAGCCCAGAATTTTTTACCGAGCCTGAGCCTTGTCCAGATTTTACGAGCCCGAGCAGAGCTGGGCTCGGCTCGGCTCGTTTACACCCCTAACCATAACAACTCTTGTTGTTTTTAAAACCCTCTCATATTGGCACGCAAGCTCTCTTTCCTTATTAAGGAGGTTGGTCGAAGCCTCTTTGGCAATCTAAGGCTGGCTATCATTTTGGGAAAGCAATCTGGGACTTGAGATGAGTTCTCACCGATAAATGATCGTTTGTCTAGCAAAGACAAAATGAGTTCTCCCAGAATAAGAATGAGAGAAAATACCTTTCGTCACAGAATCACCTCTAACCCTAATTTTAGATTTGAAGAATGAGTTTTGAGTTTTTGGTTAGCAAAGACAAAATGAGTTCTCCCAGAATAAGAATGAGAAAATACCCTTTATCACATAATCATCTCTAATCCTAATTTTAGATTTTAAAAATGAGTTTTGAGTTTTGAGTTTTTGAAGTGACAAGCTTATAAATGAAGTGCAGAGGCAAACTTATAAATACGTTCTTTCTATGACAAATTGTTTTGGAGTGTTATTATCACATTTAAAAGAATACAATTGTACAAAAATTATGTGTGGCTATGAGATTTTATGAAAATAATTATAATTAACCAAACATCTATTTATTAGTTCAGAATTCATTTTGATATATGCTATCCAAACTTGACCAAAAGGCCTTCAAATTAGTTTCTAAAATGAATTAAGAGTAATGAGTTCCTTATCTAGAATGACAACCAAACGAGGCCTAAGATTGTATGTCAGCAATTTGGTTAAGAAGGGAAAGTGCCTTTGAGTGAACATTGCCAACCTGTTTCCGGTTCCACTCCTTTAAGTCATGGGCTAGCTTATCTAGCTTCTTATTGAAGGAATAGTAGGATGATCCAGCACTAGTCCTTTGCCAACTAATGGAAATTATGTGTCTAGCTACGATGAAGTTCTTCAGAATGGACAATCAGGGATAGCCTTTAAATACAAGGGACAATGATCAGATCCTAGAATTGGGTTGTGATACACCAATGCATTAGGAAAGTTGGCAACCCAATTAGGATTAGCAGCACATCGATCAAGTCGTTCAGAGATTCGACCTAATCCTTTCCCTTCAAATACAAGGGACAATGATCAGATCCGAGATTCGAACTTATGGCGTATGGCGAATCCCGAGGTCTAACTCTCTTTAGCAATGTGAGTTCAGGTTGACTGAAGACGTGTGATATGACAATCGATTCGTCTCGGTGTGCCTTTTGCGAGGTGTTATAATGTACTCAAATTTTTTAAAAAAGAAAAAAATCTGACTTTATTGTTGGTCTTTACCAAAGAATAAAAAAAGACTTTATTTCAAACAAAATTATATGTTCATTTGATAATTAAAAAGGGGTAAAAAAAATTAATTAATTGAAGGCTTTTTGTTATCTGATTTATGCAGGACCCTAGGGTCCCGCCATAAGGTTCACATGTCAGACCTTTACATCCAAGTTCAACAAGTCCACAGTTATTGAACATCTCTAAAAAAGCTTGAGCCTGCCTTACCTTGATGGGCCACTCGTTTATCCTAGATTGTGCCACCACATTAAAATCTCCTAAAACAAGCCAAGGGAAGATTATGTACATCTGCAAAATCATTCAGATGGTTCCATTGTTCCAATTGTACATTGAATTTTTTTTTTTGGTCTCCCAAGGTATCCCCAGGCTTCGCCCAGGACTATTCTTCCGAGGTACTGTCGGGCGCCGAAGCGGGGACCTCTCTCAACAAGATTTGCTGCATCCACAAGGACTCGAAACCGAGACCTCTTGCTTAAGCGACCCGAGCCCCTTCCACTCGGGCCAACCTCCGTTGGCAATTGTACATTGAAATTTGACCTTGCATGCAAAAATGTTAAGAAAGAAAGATAAAACGAGATGAGAGAGGGTTCCATTGTTCCAATTGTACATTGAAATTTGAACTTGCATACAAAAATGTTAAGAAAGAAAGATAAAACGAGATGAGATGAAGAAGAAATCGAGCATACAAAGACAAATTTATATGGTTTGACAAATAATACTTATGTCCACAAATGCACATCAGATTTTACTATTCTCCAAAGCTCAGAAAAAAGTATTACAGAACAGCCACGAAAAGTATTATAAATATCCTGTAGTTAGAAATAAACATAATAGAGTGAAATTATTATTATACCCTTAAACCTTCAAAAATTTCGACGATGTTGGTGGCTGAATCATCAGTAGCATCACTCTCCACGTAATAACAAACGTGAAGAATTTCGATCCCCATGTCTAGCTCTACTAGCCACAATATCCAAAAACCACCAGCTAAACCTGTTGAAGCACTCGACAAAATATATATATATATATTGTCAAAACCAAATTTTCTAATGTTTCGCTCAGAAAGCTTGGTCGAGGCCATAGTTTTAGACAGAAACACTAGATTTGGCCTAAAGGATTTAATTATCTGTCACATGCAGATGACATCTTATCAAACCCCTTGACAATTCCATGCTAACATGTTCATTTTGTATGAGATGGCTGATCTGATTCAGCCAAAAGAAAAGGAGATAAGCCAATTTACGTTTCTTGGGTGCTGATTGGTGGCTTTCAACGTCACCAGCAATCTCCTTCTCCACTGATGCTGGCTTACTGGTTTTGGGTTTCCTCTGACGGTGTGCGGTGTTCAGTTTGTCATGCATGGATGAAGAAGATGAAGGACGTACAGCATTAAAGATTCCTTTGTTGAAAACATGATTTTCTGCCTGACTCGTCTTTGAGCCTTTCCAGATTGACAACACAAAGAGAAAGAAGGCTCAGAGAGCAGCAGATTATTTGGTTCAAGTAAAAAAGCCATCAGTAGAAAGCAGAAAGAAACAGGGTTGACGAGGACTATCTCAGCACCTTGTTCTATCTTGGGGGATTTTCATGATCTCTGCTCAGATTATTTTTTTTCCGGTTTACTGCAGAAGTCCAACGGATCTAACACTCTTGACTGTTGTTACCAATGTTTTCAATAACTATGTTGTCGGCGATTTTGGATTTCTGACACTTTTTTTCTTGGGATAAAATTTTGGGTTAATTTTACTTGCATCCTTTCATATTTTTAACAAATGCAGATACAGCTTTATGTTTTCTGATATTTCACTTGCACTCCTATCAGTAATGTCGGATTAACAGTGTTATCTAACAGATCGCGTAAGTTTATCTTTTAAATCCTGTCTTAAAAATTATATTTAAAAGAGAGAAAACTAATTTTTATAAGACAAAATTATCCTTCTATCGTTTTAATCTTTGGATTTTTTTTTTAATCTCTTAATAGAGTAATAAAGTAATACAAATATGATTAAAATCTTGTTAAACGAGCATTGGAGTTTTTTTTTTTAATATTTAAGTATTTGACTTTAATTCAAGTGTAATATAGTTCATAAATTTAAAAAAAAAATGTGATACTTCCCGTTAGTTTTGTTTTTGTAAGTAGTACTTTCCGTTGGTTGATATGATGGAAAGTTAACAAAAGGGTGATCTGTGCAATATAATATAAACCTCGAAGAGTGTAAGTGAAATATCAAAAAAATAAGGGAGCGTATCTACATTTGTCAAAAATGTGAGGGAGGTATAAGTCCTAAAATTTTTGTTATTTGTTTCAAATAAACTGAAATTTTGGACGTATCCCAATACATTTCTTAAAATTTTTTTTTTTTTTGGTCTTAAATCACGTGGTGTCCCCACACCTACATAGGTGTAGGACTAATCCACGTTCGGGGTGGGAGCATTAAAGGTAAACCCCTGACCGCGAATGCTTCTAGTGGGATTCGAACTCCAGACTTACCTCCGAGACGCCCACTTGAGCCCAGCTTGCTACCGAGCCACACATCAGTATTTTCATACACACCAACCCAACCCAACTGAAATGAAAAATAAATTCCTGACAACTCAATAGTGAATGAAACTAGCGCTCAGCCAAAGACCAATCTGGTCTAACATTAAGTTTAAATATGACTCTTTTAAGTAGATGAAACCTCCTAAAGCTCATTCCAGGTAATTATAGCATAACAAAAGACAAGTATACATAATTCAATCCAAAACAAATATATCTGTAAATGTCTTAACAATCAGCATAATTCTGTTTCTAAAGCATTTTCAGCTAAACGACTAAGACATATTTCACTATCTGAGACATTCCCCACAAAAATAAGCATTTTGACCTTCTCAATCAATTAAAAAAAAAGGGTGTCTCCACCCATCTCTCACCATGTCCCCTCCTTATCAATCTTCAAAGCCCCAAACTACGTGTAAATTAAATTTCTTGAATCTGTATGGATCCGTTCATTCATGGTCCTCCAATGGTGTTGTTCATGAATGTTGGGCTCTACTGTTCTAATCAGGGCTGTATGTACATAATGATGACTGCAATTGCAAGCAACAAGTTCTCCCAAGAGACGAACCGTCACCCTCTGACGAGAACCAATTGGTTGAAAGAATGGGTTAGGTACAAACAAAACCTCTCCAGACAGTTTCAATTAGTCTGAAAGCATCTCTTCCAGTTCAGGTTCCTCGGACTTGAGGAACAGGTTGTAATCTATATCTGTTCCATTGGATAATCCTTTTTCTTGAACCCAGTTTTCGTTCTCCCCATAATCTGGATCAGACCAGTCAGGTTCATCATCAATTGCTTCACCATTACTTTTGCTTGCATTCTTCCCCTTTCCTGCATTACTGATCTTGGACTGACTTCTAGGTCCTGAATCAATCTTTGCCTTGGCCTCAGAATCCTCACAAATGCAAGATGAGGGATTCTCATGGAATTCACCCCTGCCTGGCCTTACCTCATTAGGCTCTCCCATGAACCCTCTCTGACAAGTACGGACCCTAGAGACAAATGTTTCCCAGGTCATGTTGCCCCGGCTCAGGAACCACCTATACAGTTTTTTAGCATTTGGACGAATGGTAGGTCTGTGTC
>JAUPMG010279953.1:0-18507 GCA_031762675.1 Pachysandra terminalis | reverse complement strand
GATGCCATATTCAGTGAATATGACATAGCACTTTAATTCAAACTCAAGAACATATTGATTTTATTTAAAAACTTATACTTTTCAAGCATGATCATCATATTGGAGGTAAGTTGGTATTTTGATTTGGTTTGGTTCGGATTATGATTTTAATAGTAATGTTAGTTGAAGGTTTTTGCTAAATTTGATTTAAAAATATATATTCATGTCGTTTGCCGTTTTCTGGGCAAACCGACAGACTGCTTGCGTGCCGGTTAGTCTGCCGGTTCACCTAGGTGGGATCTGGTAGACCAACCGGTGTGCCGATTAGCCTGCCGGACACCATAAATGTGTTATTGACCCTGCCTAGCCCACCGGTACACCAACCGGTGTGCCGGTTAGACTGCCGGTGGACATATTTTGTTTACCATGTGAATTTAGCCCTTGCTTATCCCACCGGTGGCCAACTAGTGTGCCGGTTAGCTTGCCGATGGCTAAACTTGTCTGCACCTGTGAAATTTGGTCCCTGCCTAGCCTGCCGATGGCCAACCGGTGTGCTGGTTAGTCTACCGGTAGGGTTAAGGTTTACACATTGTTGGTTTCCAGCCTCTGCCTAGGCTGCTGGCAAACCAATCGGCGTGCTGGTTAGCCTGCCGGACAGCCCAGGATTGGGTATTTTATTGTTTTCATGATGTGTATGGGATTCCTGATCATTGGTAACTAATTTTATATTGATTATGATATGTTTAGGACAAGATTGGATGATTGTTATGAATGATTGATGATTCCATATATTTCATCATATATTATGCATGATTGACTTGAATTGAATATTTTGAGGCATATACCATGTTTTATAAATTCATAATGATCACTTAGAGATATTTTCACTACTGTACACCAATTGTATGCTTAGTTAGTATGCACAATTACTATACATGCACAACATAGCCTGATTACATTAATGACCATATTCTGGTCATGTGCTTGACCATACCATCAGACCTTTACATCAGTTGAAGTTACTGATTTAACTGAGAATGGTTATGATTATGATTTCATACTATGGTGAGGAAGTCCCGTATGGACTGATTATTTTGGTTGAGGGATTCGGCCGTCCCAATATTACCCCATTGTTCTCATCTCAATAGCGTATTATTATGCATAACGGATGCCGAGTGAAATTCTGTTGGCATTCGCTTTATTTAAGACTCACTGAGGTTAGTCCTATTTATGGACGCCTTGAATTTTTGCATTGCCCTGACCGTAAATAAGTGGGGGAATTGTGCCCTCTTGGTCGAAACTCCTTAAAAATATGATGCTTACATAGAATATCTTACTGAGAGTGGCCCTGTATGGGGGGGACGGTTCGAGAAGACGTCTTGCTCAATAATTGATTGGTTTAGTGTGGGGGTTACATAATTCGAATTCTAAACAGCATGCATAATTGCACAGCATATGCATTTTCATAGATCACACTTGGTAATTACCCTTTCATTGTTGCATGAGCATGCATTGCATTCATTAATAGTTGAACCTGCATTCATATTGCATTGCATATCATCTTTATCATATCATTTCTTAAATTCTGTTTTGTATATGTTATATCATTGGAGAGTGGCTTTGACCTTATTCCAATCTAAAATACTGTTTAATTGATTTATTTACCGAGCTAAGTGTAGCTGACGCCTTTGAGCAACCATTTCAGGATCTTTAGTTAGTAGATTACAGGACCATGGAGATCAAGGTGGAGACCAGGACAAATGTGAAGATAATAGATATACTTAGGATTTATTTGTCTATTTTAATAGAATATGTAATAGGGATGATTTACTTGAATTTGTGTAATTGGTTAGTTAATAGGGATTTGTTTTGAAACATGAGAATAAGTTAATTCTTTATTTATTTTTCGCTATGTTTGACTCGTTTGTTTTGGATGTAATAGACTTAGTAATTATTTGATTAATTTCAGTAGAAATAATTCCTTTAAGCTTTATTAATTTAATTGGTTTGGCTCTTTTACTTTCCACTCCCATAGGGATATAGGGTGAGAATCGCGGTTTGAACCTAAGGGATTCCCACGTGAATTTCCTTAAGTTTGGGTCATGACATATACGTAGGTTTCTAAACAAGTTCTTTGATCTAGCCAATAAAAACGATCATCAAATTGGATTATTAGAACCAGGAAGCATGACAAATATAATTAGAGACTGATGGGGAAAAAAATTACACTAACAAGTTCAGATCAACTGGTTGTTTGAAGAATTGCATCATTTTTTCCAAAACTAGATACCATAGTTGTCACTTGTCATTAAAAAGTTGAAGTAGTTATTTCTTTTTTCAGTTCTTGTAATAAAGCTATTTGATTTTTCTGTAGTAGAGGCAAGGATGAAGGTTTAGAAAATATATCTGGGGGGAAAGATATCATGGAAATGATGATGAGGCTAACAACTCAAAGCAATACATGAAACTTTCTAGGCATCCCTTTCTCACGAACCTTGAAAAGCGTAGGCACATCCACTTTCTTTCATATTAGACTGTATCTATTGATTACACAAGCAAATGATCTCAAGTACTAATGACCCCCCCAATTTGAAATTTGAAATTGGACCAATAAGGTGAAGCCACCTGGCATCTGCCTGTGAAATTCCACTTCTGCCCCTACCTTAGGGTCTCTCCAGGGCATGCCTTTAAGAGCCTGTACTCGGATATGAGAAGGTACATGCAACTTCAAGAATCAGGATAGACTGAAGTGTCTGATCCTTAGTATCGGATATAGACAACTTGATCCTATTCCGAGTCCGAGTAAAAACTTAATGGTCTAACCTCGGGACCGGTTAGAGACAACTTGATCCTATTCCGAATTAAGATAGACTAAAGTGTGTGATCTCAATATCGGATCGAGACGACTTGATCCTATTCTGCGTCCGAGAGAAGACTTAATGGTCTATCCTCAAGACAGGTTAGAGACAACTCGATCCTATCAAAAACAGACTAAAGTGTCTTATTCAATACTGGATAGAGACGACTTGATCCTATTCCGCGTCCGAGAGAAGACTTAATGGTCTATCCTCGAGACCGGTTAGAGGCAACTCGATCCTATCAAAAACAGACTAAAGTGTCTGATCTCAATACCGGATAGAGACAACTTGATCCTATTCTGCGTCCGAGAGAAGACTTAATGGTCTATCCTCGAGACCGGTTAGAGACAACTCGATCTTATCAAAACAGCCTAAAGTGTCTGATCTCAATATAGGATAGAGACGACTTGATCCTATTCCGCATCTGAGAGAAGACTTAATGGTCTATCATCGAAACTGGTTAGAGACAACTCGACCCCATTTCAAATCAAGTCTGACTTTATGATCTAATCCGATAACAACTTCACCAAAAGTGACTTCAAGGTTTCACAACAGTATCAACACCGTGCGGCAACAACACGATTCTGCGCAGACCGTAGTGGCTGAACCCACCCCGAGATGGGAAATCCCTCACCAAACTGATAATCTCGGCTCAACCCTCATAACAAGGTTCACGTTATGTAGTGGTCACAACGGAAGCCCTTTTGTGTTAAAAGGTTATCTGGGAATTGACAACACTGCTCTAGTAGCGTAGACTACCCTACACCCCGAGTCTAGAGTAAAGGGACCATCTCGGGGATAGTTATATCTCATGTGTAAGAACACCTGAGATGACATGTCGAGTCATGTTACAACATCGAATAATGACTTAACTTGTTGTTGTGAAGCACCATACCCACAATTGGGTTATGACCTCTTTGTCGAAGGAGTTATCCTTAGAAAATCTCACTCAGGGACAGTGTCCCAAATTTCTTAAATCATTTTGTATAATAAGACAAAAACGGGGGGGGGGGAATCGAGATACCTAAAAGAATGGTGGCCCGGAGAGATGTCCCATCAGACCCATAGCTGTTGTTGGCAGTTGATCAGACCCACATGGGTGATGTCACATCAAAGGGATTGAGCACAAGGCAGAGGTTTCTTGCACACTTGTATAAAGTGATAAGTGACAGTCAACGTATGGACGAGGACATGTGGAATCATCCTACCATGTCTAGCCTTCGATGACCAACACTTGTCACTTAGGCCTTCTCCAAGAATGTTGGCTATAAAAGCCCTCACTCTCATTGGACAAGGGATCGATTTTTGATGCAATCTAGGATTCATTGAGAAACCTATAACCTCTTACCTAAAAAAGCTTCTTTTTCATTGTGCTATCTCTCTGTATTCATTCCTAGGGATCTCCGATTCCTTCCTTTTGTTAATCTTGACTTGACTTCAGAAAATACAGAGACCTTGTATTCCTTCCATTACGAGACAGGCACTCGAACCCGTATTCCTTCATTGGTTAACCACTCAGGTAATGGCATCTGTCATCATGGGTCATTTTTGTTCATCTTTTTTGTTAACCAATTTTGGGGATCAACATTTGGCGACTTTGCTGGGGAACCTGTTGAGTTTCCCTTTTATTGTTTCCCGTGATTGTGACACTCAGGAAACTCATCATGCAAAACCAACAAAATCCGGTTGGAGGTCAAGGTGTACCTGCTGCTAAGGAGCCGTTGGCTCTATGACTTGGAATGGATCCGCCACCTCGGGTAGAGAGACCGCCTCAACCGCATAAGCCTCTTCCCGAGGTCGCTCCTCAAGTCAATCCCCTTGTTCCCGAGGCGTCTATTCCGGCTCTAGCTAAGGCTGTTCGAATGATTCAACAGCAGCTAGCGGCCTTGGCAGCTCAGCAAGCTGCCGCTCACTAGCCTCCTGTCTTGCAGCCACCCCCGATACTGCCAAACCCAAGGGATGAAATAGCTGGACCTGTTGTTGAGCCCGTGGTTGAGCCACCTACTCTTTAGCCTATATTACTACCCTTGACCCAAACATCACACTCCACTACTCTTCTTTTTCCCACAACCCTAGAAAAATCATTTGCTACTTTAGCTGATGTTGAAGCCTTGTTGATGAAGTCTCACAATCGAGACCCAGATTGGGCGAACAGTGATTTTCGCCATCCTTATCCCATCTAGTTGCTACATAAGTCTTACCCTAAGGATTATTTTACCGCCAAATTTCATAATTCCACCGGTCAAACCGGGAATGTGAAAGTACATATTAGTTGCTTTATTGAAGCACTCGGACCTTATGCCTTAGATTCCGATTTGCGTTTAAGGGAGTTCTCAAAATCTCCGTCAGAGAAGGCGTATACCTAGTATAACAACCTCGATCCGGGGTCTATTTATACTTGGGAAGATATGGCCTCTATATTTTATAAGAAGTTCTTCGTGACCGAGGATGCTTACACAGTCGTTGATCTTAGCCTAGAACGAAAACTCCCTATTGAGAGTCTAGTCGATTATGTGAGAAGATTTCAGAGTCTTGTGATATCTTACACCGATTCTGAGAAAGAATCGCATTTCGTTGAAATATTATGCGTACGGAATACCGAATTCACTTGGAAAATCTGGATCTTCCGAGTTTCACTCGCCTTATCGAATCTGATCGACGAACGTGCCTGCCAGTACCGTCCATAAATGCTGTAAAGAAGCCTGCTGATAAGAAGCGTGGGGTCGAGTCTGCTCTTGCAGAGGAGGACTTCTCCTAGAAGTCGAAGAAGAAATGGAAGAATGATGATTGCCCTATCCCGCCTGTACTAGATTGCTCACCAACCCTGCTGATATCTTGCTAGAAAATTGGATCAGAGACAATTGTGTTGTCTTACTGACTTTGAAGAAGGAGCCAACAGATGAAGAAATGTGTAGCCCCCAATATTGTAAATTTCACAGGAGCGCTAGCCATCGAACCTTCGACTGTTTTTCATTACGGAGACTCTACCACAATAGATAAAAAACGGTGAAGTCGATTTACAACCAGAATAAGTTCACGCGGACCCTTTGCCTGCTCATAGAGGCAAGGGGAATGAAGTAATGAACGTTGTTGTTTCAGAAGTTGAAGGAGGAGCTGTTGTAAGACGAGGGTCGATATTGCCCAAATTTCAGCGCCTCGAGGATAGTCTGAAGGAGATTGGTTTCTCAAGGTCAGAACAAATTGCTATAAGAATGTATGCTCAGAAACTGTTGTTGCGAGAAGCTGAAGAGGCGTGTGTTGCAGAGGTCGAGAACGATATAATCACTTTCGGCAAGGAGGACATGATGGTCCCTCACGAGGACCATCGTCGAGCCTTATATCTGAATTCTGTCTTGTAGAACGTCAACATCCGAAGATCGTTGGTTGATGCTGGGTCTTCTGTGAATATTATCCTCCTTAGCATTTTGAAAGCTATCAGGGTCTCAGAAGGATGAATCATCCCCCAAGCTTGAGGATATTCGGTTTCAATGCTCGGAGTCAATCCACCCTGGGCCACGTCACTCTTGAAATCTAGGTTGGACCATACAAACACCCAACTCTCTTCCATGTACTCGACAACAGCTCTTCTTACCATATTCTTCTTGGTCGACCCTGGATCCACCGATGCCATCTCATCCCTTCCACTTACCATCAATGCTGTAAGGGAATCAGGAAAGGGAAGATGATGCGATTGGTTGTTGATCCTTGCCCCTTTGATGAATCCGAAGTCCATTTTGCTGATGCAGCGGAATACGATGAACTAGCCCCGACGGGAGAATGCCAAGTATCTCTACTTTGAGGAATTCCACTACCCTCTTGGCCTGAGATTCAGGAAAACCCCGAATGCGTGCTATCGTAACCCGGATCATCAAAGAGGAAGCAGAGGGAGGAGAAGAAGAAAGAGAAGGAAGGGAAGCTCAAGAGACCCGCTGAAGATGTTCCCGTCGAGTCCACTTCTAAGGCTCAGTTCACTCGAGTTGATATGCCCGATGTGCGAGTTATTTACAAGCTTTGGACTGAAATCAGTCAGCCAAAGTTAGTTACACATAAGAATAGGCTAGTTTCGAATGGAGTAAAGATCTGAGAACCAGTGGTCCATAATTTCGGGGAATCCGATGACGTTGATTATGATGACGATTCCATCATGGTCGATATTTTTGAGGTGAGCCACGACATCAGAGAAGTGCCTAAACATCTCGAGGATGGTGTCAAATTTATCCTCGAGACTCTAGAAGAAGTAAATCTGGGTGATGATGACACCAAGCAAACCACTTTTGTAAACTCCAACCTATCCCCTACAGAAAAGTGTAATCTTGTATGTTTGTTGAGGGAATACAAAGATGTTCTTGCTTGGTCATATGATGAGATGTGCGGTTTGGACCCTCACTTAGTCACACACCGACTTCACTTGTCTCCTGACATCAAACCTGTCAAACAGCATTCTCGGATGTTTAAACCTGAGATTTAGTTGCAAATCAAAGGTGAAGTCGAGAAGCTGCTGAAGGCAGTTTTCATTAACCCTATTCAACATCCGGTTTGACTTGCGAATATAATTCCAATTAAAAGAAGAATGGGCAGATCCGATGTTGAGTCGAATTTCGAGACCTTAATTAGGCAAGCCCCAAGGGTGAAATTCCTTTGCCTAATATGGATCTCTTGATTGACGCCACAGCTAGACACTTATGTTCTCTTTTATGGACGGCTTCAGCGGGTATAACCAGATCCGAATGCACCAATCTGATGCTCCGCATACAACATTTTGGACCCCATGGGTAACTTCTATTTTACAATTATTCCTTTCTGCTTGAAGAACACTGAAGGTACTTATCAGTGTGCAATGACGGCGATTTCCATGATATGATTCATAAAGAAGTTGAAGACTATGTGGACGACATAGTAGCAAAATCTCGAGAACGAGATAACCATCTTAAGGTGCTGAGAAAAGTCTTTGAGCGATGTCAACTTTATAATCTAAAGATGACTCCATCCAAATGTGCCTTTGGAGTCACTTCTTGAAAATTCCTAGGGTTTGTCATGCATTGGCAAGGCATTGATCTCGATCCCACTAAGTCGAAAGCTATTCTCGAATTAACCCCTCCTCAGACTCAAAATCAGATGAAGTCCTTTCTCGGGAAAGTTCCGTACATTAGAAGGTTTATCATTGGCCTATTTGCTCATATTTCTCCGTTCATGCCCTTACTTCACAAGGGGCTACATTCCTTTGGTCCCGAGAATGCCAAGAAGCTTTTGAGAAAATCAAGGGTGTCCTACGACATCCTCATACTATGATTTCACCGGTACCCGGGAAGCCACTTTGGATTTACCTAGCTACCTTGGGTGACGCTATCGGAGGGTTGTTAGCTCAAGAGGACGCTGAAGGTACTGAGAAACTGGTATATTACATCAGTACGCTTCTTTGAGATCCCGAATTGAAATACTCACAGAATGACAAGTTTTGTCTTGCTTTTGCACAAGTGACTTGCAAATTGAGGCATTATCTTTTTCCATACCCAACTTGTTTGATCACTAAGGCAAACCCCTTGAGATATCTGTTATCCCAACCGGTGCTCACCGGTTGATACACTAAGTGGCTTCTCCAACTGTCCGAGTTTGACATTTCTTGCGAACATCCTCGCTCCATTCGAGGGCAGGCTGTAGCTGATCTACTCGTGGCTTTCTCTAAAGTTGAAGAAGAGGAGTTACCTGAATTCGAGATCGACAGAGCTGAAGATCGAGAATGGATGATGAAATTCAATGGTTCGGTCAATGCTGATGGGGTGGTGCCGGTATCGAGTTCATAGCAGATAACAGTTACCACCCCTATTTCTCCTTCAAATTGGACTTCTTATGCACCAATAACAGAGCAGAATATGAAGCGATGCTGATTGGACTCATTTTGGCAAGACAATTTCAGATGGACAGACTAAGAGTTTTTGGAGACTTGAAAGTCATCATCTCACAAATCAACGAAGATTTTGTTGTTAAAGAACTTGAGCTGACACCTTATAGAGCAGCGATACAAGCTCTAATGAAGAAATTCTCTGAGTGCACTGTATCTTATATCTCAAGGCTGAAGAATCATCAAGCAGATCATTTGGTGAATCTCGGGAGCAGGATCACCATGGAGGGACACTCACAGCGCATTGATGTCATCCGAAAGGTACCCTCGGTTGTTCTCGACTCGGCTCTCAAAAAAGAAGACATCCTCCCAACTGATTGGAAGCATCCCATCTTATTTAAACTTCGACACCCGGTGTCACCAGACGGGATCCCCATGAGGAAATTATCTAATTTCAAGGAAATCAATGAAGCCTTGTATTTCAAGGCCTCGATTGGTGTGTTGTTAAGGTGCGTAGGATAAGATGAAGCTCAACAAATTCATCTTGATATTCACGAGAAGACCTGTGGAATAAAATATTCCATCCCACTTTCCAGGAGACTACAAGGGTAAGGTGTTTATTAGCCTACAATGGTTCTTGATGTTGAGACAGTTCAAAAAGACTGTGAAAATTGTCAAAGACCAGCAACCATCTTGGAAGCTAGCCCTACAGATGTGCAATATCAAGATTGGAGGGAGCCTTTCATCCTTTTCTTATGAGACGGGATTCTGCCCGATAACACCATAGAGAAGTATCAGATTTAGAGAAGAGCGATCGGGTTTCAGATGCACGGTAATGACTTATTCCGAATTAGTTTTGATAATCGGTTGTTGAAATGTGTCGGCCCTTCGGAAGCCAAGATTGTACTACAAGAAGTTCACTCAGGTTCTTGTGGTGCGCACCAAGGCAAGGAGAAACTTTTTGATCAATTGATGGCTATCGACTATTATTGGCCTTCTATGAGAGATGACAATTTTGATTATGTGAAGAATTGTTCTCGAAGTTAGATCCAAGGCGATATTCCTCGGCGTTCTCCTCGGTCTCTTCAGTCGGTTATAAGCCCCTGGCCCTTCCATACTTGGGGGCTCGACCTTATTGGTCCCATTAATCCTCAGAGCAGACGAGGGCACACTTGGATCCTCGTCACTACTGATTATTTCACTAAATGGGTGGAGGTTATAGCACTACGAAGAGCAATCGGGGTAGCCGTTGCTGAGTTCATCAGAGAGCACATTATCCTTAGATCGAGATCGCCTCGAAGAATCATCACCGATAACGGCTCGTCCTTCTTAAATCGGCCAATCCGATCACTGCTTTCTGAAAACCATGTTACTCATATCAATGCGACTCGATATTATCCTCAAGGGAATGGTCAAGCCGGGCTACAAACAAACTCTCATCAAACTCTTGAGCAAGATGACTTATGATCATCCTACTCATTGGAATGAACACTTGTTCAATGTTGTTTGGGCATATCGAGTATTGAAAATCGCGTAACTCAGGCCACCCCTTTTTCATTGGTCTATGGGACTCCCTGTCGAGTTACAAGTTGCCTCTGCTCGAGTCTTGCAGGCAGCCGAGTTCGATTGGGACACTCATCACTTCACCACCATTCGTATGCATGATCTGAACAGTTTGGATGAGAAACGTCAGCGTGCTTTCGCACGGAACCTTCAGTATCATCAAGTGATCTCCAAGGCAAAACAAAAGAAAGTGTCTCCACGAGACTTCGAATTAGGCAATCTCGTCCTTAGAACTTCATGGTATGAGCGTGGCAATACCATCAAACTAGAATTCGCACCTCGGCGGGATGAACCTTTTGAAATTATTCAAGCCTATGAGTTCGGCTATTATAAAATTCTATCTTTTGAAGAAAATGCTTAAGAAGAACTTATAAACGGCAAATGGTTAAAGAAATATTACTATTGAAAGTGAGTTCGACTACGCAAAGTGTAAAAGTGTTCATTTTATTTCACAATAGCATTACATATCTCTTTCGGGAGAGAATTCTGATTTACAAGTGGTTCATTCAAACGGGTGACGATATCAAGCTCGTTGTCACTCTCTTTCTCTTCTTTCTCGTACACGTGAACTACCGCCTCCATATCTTGGATTTCTTTTTCTTTAGCAGATAGAGCACTTCTCAGTGACTACCTCTCTATGCTTCTCCTCCCGGATCTCCGCATGCTGGAGCAGCGATTCCATAGCTGGGGTAACCATCACTTGAAGCTCGTTTTTCCTGACGAGTTGAGGCAGATCCTTTTCAATCTCGGCAAGACGAGATTTCAACCAGTCTACTTTGAAGCCCAGGTTTTCGGTTTCGAGAACTTTCTTCTTCCAGCCTTGAAGTCTCTTATTGGTAATGGACCCCTATGTTACTTCAGACACGGACTTCAACAGAGTGAAAAGTTTCGTATAACCGGTGCTTCTTACCCACAAAGAAGTAATGGAGGTCATCAGAGATATCTCCATAAAGATTGAAGATCACCTCCATCCACCCTATCAGATCTTCAGGAATGAAATAGCTCTCGAACACCATAATTTGCTGATTGAAAATGCTCAACTTTCTGTTTCTTCAATTTTGGAGGATCAATGGAAGCTGGAGTGACATCTGAGGGGGGAAGATGAACAACAGAATCACCCTCGATATCGGTAGCCGATTGCACTTTGTCTTGCTTCTTTACCTCGGCCTCTCGGGATCACTTTGTGACATTTGAAACAGGGGGCAGAGAAATTCCTTCTTCAGAAGGAGGAGGAGGAGGGATCTCGGCTTCTACAGCAGCTTGGAATTTTTCCATATCAGTAGGCCTTGCTGGAGGTTCTAGAACGTCTGCAGTTGTCTCAGAAGGAAGGATGGCTTCAATGACCGCAGAAGTAGTAAAGAGAGCGGATAAGTCAGGTAAGACCCCAACATCGGTGCCCTCTTCAAGAATTGTTGATTCTTTTACTATTGAGGTTGACTTCTCAATTTCGGGCTTGATTGTTGGGGGCTTCACCACTGAATCTGTATCATGATCTTATATGATAGCGACTCTGGTGTCATGTCCGCCATCCTCCTCCTCCGTCTCTACTTCTTTTTCTCTGCTTGCCGGATTTCAAGAATCAGCCTCAGCGTTAACCACAGCTACTACTTCCGTTTCATAAACTTCGGCATCCCGAAAATCATTTTCAGAACTAGCCTCATCAGTTACCTCCAGCTTTTCAAAATCCTCAGAAGAACCCGAGAACTCATCAAGCATCCCAACCTTGTTGTGCGCATTGATCCAGGACTCGGTCTCGCTCACTCCTTCATCATCACTCGCTGAAGGCTCAGAGCTGGATGTAATGGCAACCAAATCCATAACAGGCTCTTGTGCCTTCTCCTCTCCCCTACTCTTAGCCTGATAAGCCGCCAGTTCATTGATAATATCGTCAAAGCTAATCTTGGATACGTCTGGGAGGGTGTCGGCATCAGGCCTGTGTGTGGACCTCCTAAGCCTCAGAATCCTCTCCATAGGCTCCAAGTCATGCCTAGCTTGAGAACGAGTTTTAGGGGCCTCAGAGGTTTCTTCTCTCTTGTTCTTCTTCTACTTCTCTGAAGGGCCTAATAAAAAAAATGTTAAAAGAAGAGGAAAGGGAAAGAAATTTCATGTTATATGCAGCTATTGTTTGGAAAACACTAAGAGATTACCTGCGAGGGAAAGACTACCTACCTAAGACGAAGGCAACAAAGACTCAATGATCTTTCCAAGAAGAAAATCTCCCACCTGTCAATCTGTAAAGCCTTGTGTCAATTGATTTTAATGAATAAGAGAAAAGATATAAAGGCGCGTTAAAGAGACAATACCTTCTTCGTACTCTTCTTTCATTTGGAACTCGATGCCCCAGAAGAAGAGGAGGGGTCAGCAGATTTATCCCGAGAACCAGGAACATCGATTTCACCATCCGAAGCAATGAATGACCGCAACACAAAGCTGGTATGGGAGGTTGAGGATTCGGCCTCGAAACACCTTTCGAGCGGCAACCCACTTGCTTCAATCGATTTTCCTGCTGGGTAATCTTGAGCTGTGTCTGCTCGGCTTCGGATTCCTTGAAACGGCAGACTTCTTGCCAGTAGGTCAGCCACTTGCTTGAAGCTTTCCCTTCTCTTGTCTTAGGGACTGCTGTCACGGCTTCCCAAGAATCGATGTATTTAAATCCTCCTTCCATGAGAAAGCTCCTAGCTGTGATCTTCGGATCCGATGCTTTCTTCAGAGACACCCTCAGAGCCCGTTGGTCAAAACCAAATTGGCGCATCACCCTTTTGGGGTTGTAATTCATGTTGTTGAGGATGTTTTCCTCAACCCTACCGAGGACATAATTTGGTGAAGAATCACCAAATACGCCCGACATTTGGGAGATAGTCTTTGACCAAGAAGAGACCTCAAATGTTTGACCCTCGAAATTGGTCCTGAATGGCTAATCGATCCCTCCAATAACTCGAGTATAAGGTCTGAACATGAAGTGATCTTCAACGTCTAGCATAAGTTCCAAACTACATTTTTCTAGAGGAGCTTCTCCAGACCAAAATGCTGCCCAAGGGTGCGGCCCGCCCACAGAATCTACCTTTGCGCCTTTAGAGATCTTGATTGGGGCATAAGCCGAATACCGTTCCCAGAGGAACATCTGAAGGAACCCCGCATCCACCAAAGTCTCGATCAGCCTTTGACCTCAAGAACGAGCTTGGTCGGAAGCCAGACGATCAAGAGGAACCAATATCCCCTGAGCCAACTTGATGGCCAGAGGGAATAACTGCTCATTTACCTTGTCACTGGAGTAACCCTCCAAGACAAATGAGATAACCATAGGTAAATAAATGCCTCGAGTATGGCAGGGCTATTTCGACCTTTGCCCTTGATTATCTCCATCACATTGGTGCCACGAATCAGGTTCTCTTCTCTCAAGAAGAAGCGAATCTATCTTGACATTGTCCTTTGAGAACCATGGCTTGAACCCTTGCTCTCGCCCTTCTTGACTTTCTTCTTGATAGCGGGAGGCTTTGAAGACGTCCACATACCTTCATGAAGAAGGTTTTCAATTGCCTTCTCCTCTCAGGACAACTTGATCGATGCTGGGCTTTGAGAACCGAGCACTGATAAACAACAGAGAACTTCTACGTCTTCGAGTGTCGGGGTGATTTCCCCGAACGCTGTCATGAATGTTTGGGATTGAGGATTCCACCTCATCACCAACTATAGTGACCCTAAACCAGAATTAAGGATCTAATTGTAATTCAAATTCCTAATTGGGGATTAGATTGTAATTAATAAGAACATATGGGGTGCAGATTGATATTTCTTAAAACTATATTGGGCTGGTCTAGAGTTAAACGTGTGGAACATTAATTAAATTAATTTGCTGGATTAATTAGTGTAGTGGGCTTAATAACTCAACTAAACTAATTAAGTAATGGGCTTAAATTAAATGGGCTTAAATTAAGTGAAAAACGTGTGGACCTAATTTAGGGTTAAGGATCGTTTAGTAATTCACTTAAGGATAGGTTCTTCTAGAAGGATTCAAATTAAGATAGAAAGATAAATAAGAAAGAGTTCCTATTTAGATTTGGATTAAGATTAGCAAGGAGTTGAGATTAGAAAGTTTCTAATTGGCTTAGCTTCTAATTGGGATTAAGTGGTAAGTATGGTGAGTATCTATAAAGAAGAGAGTCTAGGAAGGGACGAACACAACCAAGAGAGAGAGAGAGAGATGCATTAGTGTCTAGATCTAAGATTGAAGAAGAAGAAGAAGTAGAGAGGAAGAACACACTAGGAGCAAATCAAGAGCATAATCGGTAAGCTGTATTTCTGTATATTCCTTGTGAAATTTTAGAAGTCAATAATGAGTGAATTCATGTTTAAATAAGATAACTTGATGTTAATTTAAAACCCTGTTCATGTCAATATATATGTTTTAGATTATACAATGCTAATATGTTGTTTAAATTATGTTTGCTTAGTGTATAATGGCTAAAAGGATCAAAGTATACTCATTATATAAGTGGGGATTGAAATCGGATGTGAAAAGATGAGTTAAGATTACCCAGAACATTACCAGAAATGTGACCCATCTGTAAGCGTCGGTACACCGATGACCCTACCGACAGGGAGTCACTGTGACCCATTGGTAGGCGTCGGTACACCGACAACCCTACCGACAGGGAGTCACTGTGACCCATCGGTAGGCGTCGGTACACCGAAGACCCTACCGACAGGGAGTTACTGTAGGCCATCGGTAGGCGTCAGTACACTGACTACCCTACCGATGGAATTTAATAACTAGACCATGGCGGTCGGTAGGCATCGGTACACCGATCAACCTACCGACAGTAAATCACTGTACCACTTCGGTAGGTGTCGGTACACCGACCACCCTACCGAAGGAGACCTGAGCACCCAGATTTGAGTTGATCGGTAGGCGTCGATACATCGACCAGCCTACCGACGGATTTGATTTAGCATAATTGACTGTTTTGATTTGGGAACATGACTATTTGATCTAGGTTTGTGAATCATACGTATTTAATGATTATTACTTGATTATGGGTTGTTGATTTATTATGCTAGCATGTGTTTATTATGTTTATATGTTTTGGAAAGGATTCTTGTGATGGCTTCCTAAGGATTGTTTGGGTGTATGGGTGCCCGGACAGCTTCTGAAGGGTGTTATCACCGGAGAACTTATGGACTATTGTGAAGGAATCTTGTGATAGTTTTCGGCGGATTATTCGGGTGTATGGGCGCCTGGATAGCTTCCGAAGGATTCAATCACTGAGATTCCTATTGTTTGGGATACTTCGGTTTGAGATGGAACATGGATTGAGGGTAATCATCTTGTTTGATAGACCTCCCTGGGATGAATCCCTAAATGTACGTGGGTAAACGTCTTCTTTGTAGGCCTCCCTGGGTGTTAATCCCTAAATGTACGGAAATAGCTTCGGGAATTGAGCCCGGTAGGTTGCGAATCCTACAAAACCACGCTGTACACGTGGGATGATTGAATGTTGAGACATACTGATCGAAAGGTCGTGGATCGGGGTGTTGGTGGAGATTGTGACCGGCTGATCACCGGATAGTGGAGTGCTTTCGTATGAATCGATTGACATGATGAAATGTTTATATGATATGGAATGATTGCATATTATGTTTACTGTTATTATTATTGTCTATTTGCCATGATGATAAATGTATGGACTGATGTAATTCCTTGAGGATGGCAACAAAATTTACTTCTTACTAGACATTCCAAGCTCATGCAACCTGTTATGGTTGCAGGTTAAGATGATTGGGAGATTAAGTGTATGTGATGCTGTTAAAGTTTAATTTAATTTATGTTTTTGTATTAATAGATCAGATCTGATGTAATAGGCTAGTTAGTTAATATTTTATGGATTGTAGGCTCTTCTAAAGCCGTTTAATTTGAATAATTATGTTCTTCCGCACTCTGATTGGTTTAATAAAAGCATGATTAGACTTTATTTTATGGAATGTTGCTGTGAGTCGCGTTCCATGGTTGGGAACTTGAAGGTCACACCTCGTGATCCGTGCCACCCACCTCGAGATTCGGGCACTAGGATCTGGGGTGTGACACCAACTTCAACAGATAGTCGTTATCTCGGGAAATCTCTAAAAGAGACACCCGGATGGCATTGTAGATGCCGGCCTTCTTCAATTTCTCCTGATAAACAGGGTTCGACAGCACTGACCAACACCACGTTGCCCAACCCGAGGGCAACCCTAGATGAGACTTAATGCTCACCTGAGAAACAGGGTAATCGCCCTAGAACACCCTGGAATAAGTAGTTGTCCGATAACGCTTTCTCCATCCCAGAGCTTCATCAAAGTTGGGATAAGGGGTTTGAATGTCTCCTTCCTCCATCTGAATCGAAGGCATCCAATGATTCACTTGAGTCCAGAAACTGGATGAAAGTTGCAGAGGAGAAGAACTCGATGCTTTCTTCACAGTCTTTCCTTGGTTTTTTGAAAACTCCATTGCTCGAAAATAACGAGAAAATAAGGAAATACCTTGAAGAAATGCTAAAGCAAGCAATGCACAGAAATTCTGGTTGCAGAGGAAGAAAGAAGAAGAAAGTAGAGCAGCAAAGGTAAACCCTGATATGCTACCCTTCCTTTTTATAAACTCCATGCAATCATGAAACTGCCTGGGAATCCCTGAGAGTTGTTTCGGGACTGTCAAACTGTTCAAGCGATACTCAATCTCTGAATGACACCTCAACCCTAGCATTTAATGCGGCGTATCCCATACTCTAAAAATAGATCATATGATGGCTAATCAACGATTCGGTGGCAATACGGCTACCCAATACATTTAATGCCTTGTCAAGATTGCCCTTACAACGTGTCCCATCAACACGTTGTAAGGGCAGGGGGCTAATGATAACCCCCTAATTTGAAATTTCAAATTGGACCAATAAGGTGAAGCCACCTAGCATCTGCTTGTGAAATTCCACTTCTGCCCCCGCCTTAGAGTCTCTTCAGGGCATGCCTTTAAGGGACTGTACCCGGATATGAGAAGGCACATGCAACTTCAAGAATCAGGATAGACTGAAGTGTCTGATCCTTAGTATCAGATAGAGACAACTTGATCCTACTCCGAGTCCGAGTAAAGACTTAATGGTCAAACCTCGGGATCGGTTAGAGACGATTTGATCCTATTCCGAATCAAGATAGACTAAAGTGTCTGATCTCAATATCGGATAGAGGCGACTTGATCTTATTCTGCGTCTGAGAGAAGACTTAATGGTCAATCCTCGAGACCGGTTAGAGACAACTCGATCCTATCAAAAATAGACTAAATTGTCATATCTCAATACCGGATAGAGACGACTTGATCCTATTCCGCATCCGAGAGAAGATGTAATGGTCTGTCCTCGAGACCGGTTAAAGACAACTCGATCCTATCAAAAACAGACTAAAGTGTCTGATCTCAATATCAGATAGAGACGACTTGACCCTATTCCGCGTCCGAGAGAAGACTTAATGGTCTATCCTCGAGACAGGTTAGAGACAACTCGATCCTATCAAAACAGACTAAAGTGACTGATCTCAATATCGGATAGAGACGACTTGATCCTATTATGCGTCCGAGAGAAGACTTAATGGTCTATCCTCGAAACCGGTTAGAGACAACTCGACCCCATTCCGAATCAGGTTTGACTTTATGATCTGATTCGAAAACAACTTCACGAAAAGTGACTACATGGTTTCACAACAACATCAACACCGCGCGGCAACAACACGATTCCGTGGAGACCGTAGCGGCCGAACCCACCCCAAGATGGGCAATCCGTCATCAAATTGATAATCTCGGCTCAACCCTTATAACAAGGTTCACGTTATGTAGTTGTCACAACGGAAGCCCTTATGTGTTAAAAGGTTATCTGGAAAGTGACAACACGGCTCTAGTAGCGTAGACTACCCTACACCTCAAGTCTCGAGTCATGTTACAACATCGAGTAATGACTTAACTCGATGTTGTGAAGCATTATACCCACAATCGGGTTATGACCTCTTTGTTCAAGGAGTTATCCTTAGAAAACTCCACCACCACCTCCCACCACCGCTACACCTCCACCATCACCACCACCACCCCACCACCAACACCCCACTCCCCCCTCACCCTCTACCACCACCATCATCACCTCCCCCCCACCACGATCACCACATCACCACCACCACCACCCCTTCACCATCACCACCCCACTACAACCACCATCACCATTACACACCCCCCTCTTTACCACCACCACGACCCCT
>JAUPMG010279943.1:0-32865 GCA_031762675.1 Pachysandra terminalis | reverse complement strand
TAGCAATAGATCCCGAAGGTCTCACCTCGTGATCTGTGCCTTCCCACCTTGGGATCTGAGTCACCGGGATCTGGGGCGTGACACTAAGCTATGTTCTGGTTTAGCGAGACCCCAAGGACCGCTATCACTCTGTCGTTGGTGCTGGACCACGAGATGGAGTTCGAGTTTCGGCCCTATACTTGGAGAATCGGAGGAGTTGAGCAAGATCATGTGGCTAAACTTGAGGGTAAGACTCTTCTGGTATCCTCCTGGCCATCTCTCCCTCGGGAATCTTAGGTCCATTTGGTGACTTTGCATTATGGTAACGTCCTAGGGATGGCTAGGGCTAATCTTCCCAACAAAATTGCTTACAATCCAGATAGGGTCATGCAACAATTCAGCATGGATCAGACAGGGCTAAGAATACCTTCGAAGAAAGGCCCTAATCTGGAGGTGGTTGGCAGGGCGTTTCTCTTCGAGGACAGACACAAGTGCCTTAATGTCTAGAGCGCGGTGACCATGGTCCCGGTGACCAAGTGAGGCGGGGCATCTAGCCTCTGGTTGGAGTTTTGGTAGAAGTTTCTACTAAAAGCGAAGCAGAGGAAACAAAGACCGTGATTCATAATAGGGATACTCGATTAAAACAAACAGGAAAGTCATGCCACTCCTCAAGGGGTATTTGAGACCGATCCCACATGCTCCATTTACCGAGTAAATAATCTGGCAGTATGTTATTCTGGCTACCTCAGCATAGCCTGAAGGGGCCGAGGGTACCGGGATTGATGCCTCCAGAGGCTAAGGTGGTAAAGAGAAAGTTGTTGATGTTACCCCTCATTCGATCCCTCGGAAGAAGACCCCAAGTAAGGAAGCATTGCTTGAGACCTCAATGGCCCCTCAAAAGGTATGTGAATTCATTCTTGAATATACCATCATTGTCTTTGACACTTGTAAGCTTATTTTAACATGTAACTTTCATTTATTAGTAGGGCAAACGCATAGGAAGGAAGCAAATTGATATTCCGCTATCCTCATTACCACCCGCAGAAGATGAGCGCCCTCATACAGGTAAAAGTGATCGATTTATTCATTTTCTCTTGTAAGCAGCGCATTTTTGTCGCGAACTAAACCAGAAAATCCCAATTTTGAGATTTTAAGCTTAATTCGTAACTCTCACCCCATATCTCTATGGGAGTAGCAAACAGTAATCAAAACATAAGTGGAAGCAATTAACTGTTCTAGTAAGATAAGTAACTGAAATATAAAATATAAAATCTAATCTATTCTATGATTATTAAAAAGGAAAGTCTAATACTAGTACAACTCTACAACTAATTCCAGATCCTCTATACCCAATCCCAGGCTCTCTCTTCGTGACCAAGCTCCAAGACCTGAAAAATATAAATCAACAAACATAAGCTGGAAAGTCCGGATGAGTAGTCCATCAATGCAAGGTATTTACTCATATCCCAACATTATGAGAAAAGCGCAATTAATATATTCTTGATGTGATAAAGTTAGCATCTATGCATACTGTGGGGAAATAATAACCAACAAAGATCACATATGGTATTCAATCCAGGGTCCTTATCATAGTATCTGCATGCCTAATTCTATATGAAAATTAGATCAAGTGTGTACTACACTCGATACTCAAAATAATATCAACAGAGAATATGCAATGCATATGCTTGGGGGTGTTGTATGGTATGTAAAATGTAGTAAGTTACCACATGATCACAATACAACTATCAAGGATGTCCCACCAGTGTGACTTCATCCCTGTATTTACGGCTAAGGGATAGGATTATTCTATGTGTACAGCATAGTTTTATTGGTTTTCAACCAAGGAGGCACAATGCCCCCACTTATTTTTGATCATGGGTAATACACCGAGGTTTTCACCAACGTGAGTAGGCCCTCAAGGAATCATACATATTTACATCCAACAGAAAGGAAAATCATGATTCACCTTTTTCCAAGTCACACCAGTATGCCAATCCTTGGGAATCATCAAACCACAAGTTTTAATTTGAGCGAAAACAACATAGTCCATTCATAGGACAACATGGTTAAATAAGTCAATTCATCTCATTTGACAACCTAAACTCAGGGGTATTACATGGGGTATTAGACTGAGCTATTAAAGTAGGATAGTCCATATGTAGCTTATCATATTCAAGTCCTTTAAATTAATGCAGTCATACAATGATTCACAGACATATATTCAATTCAGCAATCACATGGGCAAGTCCCATGATTATACACTACAAAGCGTAATAGTGTACAACATTGTACACTAAACACAACTAATCATCTAAACATGAGAACATGATATATTCAGTGTAGGCAGGAAATAAACATCAGATAATTACTAAAAGTATAGTAATACACAACACCACACTCTAAACGTATATAAATATAATTAACTAACATAAGCTATATAATGGAAATCAAAGCAGGCAGAGTATGAGCATCTAAAATGGGGTAATACACACATGAAACAGGTCTAAGGAATGAGGATAACAAGTAATACTAATGCATACACACATTAAGGCATGTCATCATACTCTAAGTATACGTAATTATCTAATCATAAGGGAATACGATAGAATCAGTGTTAGTAGGGTGAGTGTATCAAATATAAGGCAACACATGTATTAACAGGTCAATGAGATGAAAGAAATAAATAATACTATAGATATGCCAAATGGTAAGGGTAGATAGGCCAATAACAGACCGTCACATGTTAGGACTATGACCGGCACATAGCAAGATCCCTACTGATACCCATGGATATAACCCTTGTGAACTTCCTAAAGAAGAACCTCGGTCGGTTCGAGGAATCGGTTCAAGAAATATACAACCAAGACGAAGATATATCGAGAAGGTAGTGCGCTACCTTGATGAACCTTTATTATATAAATCACAGGATGATCAACACCCTTAGAATGAATATACAATGATGCTGATATCAACAGGTACTCCACAGCGAGATGCCAGACCCCTTTACAACAGGATGCCAATGCAGAAATACTTCTCAAGTCATACTCGAGGATGCCCACCTGTGATGGGACAACACCTCGGGATCTTGAAAGCCCTAGAGGTGCGCCACATGTTTACCAAAGAGATGCGTCTCAGTGAACACGTCGATATGAATTTATACCCAAAGGGGAATGACAGCCCTGGATGATATAAGATGTCGACACATGCATATGAATTTAAATCCGAAGGGGAATGACAGCCCTGGATGATGTAAGGCGTCAACACATCGATATGAATTTACACCCGAAAGGGCATGACAACCCTGGATGATGTAAGACGTCGACACATCGATATGAATTTATACCTGAAGGGGAATGACAGCCCTGGATGATGTAAGACGTTGATGATACCTCTGTTTAGAGTGAGGCTCGACGACGTTGAAGGCGATACTACCTCTGTCTAAAGCGAGGCTCGACGACGTTGAAGGCGATACATACCTCTGTCTAGAGCGAGGTTCGATGATGTTGAAGGCGATACTACCTCCATCTAGATAGAGGCTCAATGACGTTGAAGGTGATACTACATTCGTATAGAGCGATGATCGACGACGTTGAAGGCGATACATACCTCCATCTAGAGGGAACCTCGTCGACGTAGAAGGACAGGCAGTCTCGAAAGTACTAAGGTTCGAGGACCTCGAAAGTACTAAGATGAGTAGCCTCGATGGCGTCAAGACTAGACAGTCTCAACAATGCTAAGGCTAAACATTACCATGAATATCTACTGATCATCAACACCCATATGAAGGTGTCATGAGGGTCGCCAACACTTGGATGTATTTGGGGTTACAGGCCATGTCACAGTCTCTTAGTGGTAAACCTGAATTTATCCAAACGACTCGTGATTGGTCCACCTAAGAGACTGGGGTACATGATGCGTACTACCCCAGGTGAACGTTTTAACCACCATCAGAAACTATGGTTACAAATTCTAACTACAGTTAACTCTCTTCAAAATGCTATAAATACTGGCTCACTTCCTTCATTCGAGATGATGATGAAAAAAGGGGAGAAACCACTGCCAAAATTATCAGACCTTGAACTACGTCTGACTTAATCTCTATTTGGATACGAAGGCAGCCTGCAGACTGTTTAGTCATAATCTCAATTAGAGCCCTAGGGGTTGGACAAGTTCCAACACCATGATCCATTAGCTCCCTTAGCCTGGTTTGACCAGCGTTAGACAGTCCAGCAGTTTGACTTTTTAGTTCTTCTAGAGACGGGATACGGTCACTCGTTGATTTAGGTTCTCGTTGATCAGTAATATCATACTTTGTGACTATTCACAAAAACACCCACTACATTTTGGCGAAGCCACTGGGGACTAGGTCTCCTACCTACTGATCACTATTAGAAGAATAAACATACAAAAGAGAAAAGCAAAGGCCATGGAGTAATCATGAGCTTCATCTCCTCCTCTTCAAGAGGAAAGACGCGAAGCAGATCTACCAGACGACCTGTAGGAGCTAGAAGATGAACATGATGCAGATTACTACCCTGATGATCGTGGTGATTAGATAGAGATGATGAGAATAAAGATGAATAAGATGGAGGAAGCACAGCCAAAGATACTGGATCTGTTGCAGACAATGATCACACAGGAGAGTCACATCTCCACACCACCGACGGAGCCAACGAGGGAGAGAACACCACCTACAACATCTGTAGTAACTCCTGTGACTACTCCAATAAGTGCACCTCAATCAGACTCTGTGAATGATAGTGGCTTCATGACTCGAGAGGAGATTATGAGTCTCATGCCGAAGGAGAAGGAGAAGCCTATTGAGTTTAGCATCGACACCAGACCTCCGTACCCGATGGCGATCATGAAGAAGCCATATCCTGTGGGGTATGTAGTACCGTTCTTCATGCCACAGTACAATGGACGATCAGGCAATGCAAAAGAACATGTGACCACGTTCATCAGTGCTATGGGAGCATTTGCAGGTGATGATGAACTAAAGCTGAGGGAGTTCTCCCGATCTCTTACTGATCGTGCCTACACTTGGTATAATAATATTCCTACGAATCTATCCCTAATTGGGAGACGATGTAAATAGATTTCCTGTGAAAGTTCTTCACTGTGGAGGAACGTTTAACCCTTATGGACTTGGGTAAAGAAAGGAAAAAATCAGATGAAGGGCTTGATCCATACGTGAGGTGATTCCATGACCTTGCAATTGACTATCGGGACGCAACCACAGAAGCCAACCTAGTACAGACGTGCATCGACAAAATGATGGAGGACTACCGTCTAGGACTGGAGAATTTAAAGATCGATACTTTCTCTCGCCTTTGTGAGTCAGCAAGGCGTAGCGAACGTACTATGGCCTTAAAGGGCAATGTTGCATGGAAGTTTAATGGGAAGTCTACTTCGCCATATGCTGGACGTGTAATGCCTCGATCTTAGCTTCATGGACTAGCTAGACGGGACTCTAAATCTTGACGTGTAATAGGAGAAACCTTCAGCTCTCGATAACATGTGAAGTGCCCCAAGGTTTCCTCCATAGCGTCTAAATGCACCATCAACCAATCTAGCTTCATCCCAACTACTAAGGGATCCTCTAGCTCCTTCTGCATATCCTTGAGATCCTCCATAGTAAGAGCAGAGAGTTGTGTCTACTACAAACGTCCAACCAACGAATATACAGCTGAGTAGAAGAAGGCTTGAAGACGAAGATTGGAAAAAGATATCTCCGTACCAGGATTGCCATAACGATCAACGATCCTCCAAAGAGTAGAACCGTGAACAGAATGAATGAAGATCTTCTTTACAAGCATAAATCGAGTGTCCGCTTTAATAGGAGGAAGGAGTGGATAAGCATAAGCATCCGCACTTCCCGGATTGAAGAGTCCATCATCAATAGAATCATGAGAATGACCACTCTCACTAGAGGCATCGACAGCATGAATGTTATCTTCATCAAGGATAGGATCCCGAGGGTATATCTACGATCAGATCAGACACTCTCACCATTCTAGAAGGAGTCGACACTAAGGAAGCGCGAGGACTACTCCCCCTTCTTTGTTGTTTGAACGATCTCTTCATCAAATGTACCGAGGAAGCAATAGGAGTCTCCTCCCTTGGAAAGGGAGTATCAGTAGTAGCGTCCCTTACACCCAGAGTGGAAGGACATTGATGCCTGGGGAACTCATCTACAAGGAATAAGACGGTGACTTCACATAAGCAAAGGATATGCTTAGAGTGAAACATATACTTGCAAAGAGAATATCTGTAGTAGCGTCCCCAACACCACAAGTAAGAGGACATTGACGGATGGGAGACTCCCTTGGAAGAGATAAAATGATTACTTCATATAAGCAAAAGATATGCTTCGAATGAAACATACACTAGCAAAAGAAAAATCAAAGTCTCGCCTCTCTCAGTCGAGTGCGATGCAAGGGAAATACTAGGAGAGACTACTGCTATTAACGCCATCCTATTCAACCCAAGGTTGTGATATCGGCTATTAGCTTTGATATTGATAAGGTCAGAGTCATGAGTTTTGACCTTAATCGATATCATGACCCTCCTCTTCTTCAACCTCATAATCAGAGATAAGCATCTCCTTATCCAAAACAAGGACTAAGGGACTGCCCATACTATGTGAATTGCACTTCGAGGATGAACCAGTATGATCAGTAACCTACACCTATGAGAGAAAGGGCAAAAAGATCAGAAGAATCAAGTCCCTATAATGATAGTAGAAAGGAAAGTATATGAGCATACATTGGCTCTTGAGGATTTCAGCAAAATCCCAAGGATTAACCGTTGATGACTGCAGCAAAGTCCAGTGGATGATCGGTCCCGAGGAGGATTGATCACAAGGAGGCTGTTACGAGGGTAAAAACGACTTTAAACAACCGAAACACATCTCTGTCACGGCATAGCAGTGAGTCTTGTAGATCTTGTCGAGAGCTTTCCAAAAGGAATTATAAGCCAAATTCCGATACCGAGCCGGAAGTTATGCCCATTTGATATTTCAATACGCGCGGTGCATTGTATTTCGATCCAACGTTTCTAAATGAGCATATGCGGTCACCTCTTGTACATCAGGAGGGTTGTGATGCTCAAATATAATATGAGGTCCTGAGGAGGATCGATTCTAAGGATGATCGAAGAGGACTGATCCCGAGGAGGATCGGTCCGAGGATGATTGATTCCGAGAAGGATAGATACTGAGGAGGATCGGTACCAATGATGATCAGGCAGTAACGCCCCAAAGCAAGAGAATGATTTTTTTTACTAGTCCTGTGGGACTGGTACAGACGTCAAATCCCAGGAGCAGGGAGGCGTCAAAAGCATATCCCAACTCTGTAGGAGTTGGTACGGGTGTCGGAAGTAGACTCCAAGCGGATGAAGTGGCACTAGGTAAATAAAGTAGTTATTTATTGCCTTCATAATATGACTGGTGCTGTTGAACTACTAGCATACCGTTGACGCCCTTAATCCTAAAAAAAAACCTCAAGGGCATGATGTCATTGATGACGCCATGCCAATTCGGGCAACCTCAGTGGCATGACATCATCAATGATGTCATGCCGATGCTACTGAAGGTATCACTCCAACGCACAAAAAAGGGCAAAGGCATGACATCATGCATGATGTCATACCGCTGCTGCTAAAGACAGGCCATGATCCCAACCCCTCAAAAAAAATAACATGAAGCACGTAACATCACATCCTCCAACTCAACAAATAAAACAAAAAAAAAAAACAAAAACCTAAAGAGAAAGTGGTGTACAAACAAATCCAGCATGTAGCATGTGCCGTCACATCCTCCAATCCAAACAAAAAAAAACAAATTATTCACATGATATTTCTCTATGTTATACATATGATATTTATTTTTATAATTTATGTTATATGATATACTACAAAGCATATGGTATAATATAGCACATATGCAATTCGCGTAAGGCATTTGATATAATATATTATACATATGCAATAATACAAGGTGGTATGCTCTGGCGTCAAAGAGAATTTGATGTCAAAGCGATGCTTTGACGTCAAAAACGTTTTGATATTAAAGCCTCTCTTTGACGTAAAGGTTATGACGTCATAAATATTAATGTTATAAGGTTTCGACGCCCAGAGAATTGACGCCCTAAGAAAAAAAAATTATGGAAAAAGAAGAAGATATGACATCATGCATGATGTCACACCAATGTTGATGAAAAGTAGCCTTATGTCAAGACAAAAAAAATGAAAGGTATGACATCATGCATGATGTCATACCAATGTTGGTGAAGTCCTATGGGGATTGATTCTACTAACGCCAGACCCCAAGAGCAGAGGGAGGCGTCAAAAGTAGTAGTCGCCTGCAGGTGAAGTGACGCTAGAAAAAAAATTTGAGAGAGATGACATCATGCCAATGAGGGGATGACATCATGCTACTGCGGGAAAGCAATGAAGCCAAGCAGATCTTAAATAAAAAAATAAAAAAAGAGAGAGGAACCATGTGATGTCACCTCAACCCAAATAAATAAAGGGTGAGACTAGAACCATGTGACGTCACCTCAACCAAAAAACCCAAACAAATGAAAATGAGCAGGGGTAGATTAAAGAAAAATAGAGATGGAGTTTAGGCCATGACGTCATATGGATTCCATAATCTGACCAAAAAAAATAAAATAAAAGAGAGTGTGGATGAATCCCATGACGTCACAACCTTTTGTTTTGTTTTATTTATTTATTTATTTTTTGTTAACAACCCCAAGCTTTGAAGCTTTAAAATTATTATGAAAAAGAAAGATGGAGGAAAACAATGACGTCACATGGGGATATCACCTCAATTGAAACAAAAGGAGAATGGGCATCAAACCCGAGGACGAAGAGGGACGTCGATAATCGTTCTTATATTCCGAGAGCAAAAGGGGAGCATCAAAGGCAATCTCCGCTTGCAGGGAGCATCATACTACTGGCGCCAAACCCCGGGAGCGGGGTCAAAGATAGCCAAAAAAAATTCAGAGTCATGACGTCACTGATGACGTCATACCAATATGGGCATTGTAGCACCCAAGCCGAAAAAAAAACTCTGTCAAAGGTATGATGTCAAGCCTTTGGGATTGTTAGTACTAAGCCCTGTGGGGACTAATAGTACTGGTACCAGACCTCGGGAGCAAGGGGGAGCATCAAAAGTAGTCTCCGCCTGTGGGGTGAGGCAGCTCTAGGAAAATTCAATTTTTTTTTGACTTTTTAGTCAAATTAATATTTTAAGTCTCTAGGGAACTGGCATACTAGTGCCAGACCCCAAGAACAGAGTGGGGTGTCGAAGGCAGCCTCCGCCTGCGGGAGAGGTGGCGCTAGGAAAATTCAAAATTTATTGACTTTAGTGAAACCAAATATATTAAGTCTCGTGGGGACTATCCTACCGACACCATCCCCCAGGAGTAGAGGGGTCGTGGAAGGCCGCCCCATCCTATGGATGAAGTGGCGTCAAGAAAATAAATTACTAATTATTTATTGACTTAAACAATTATTATCAGATCTTGTGGGAACTGATGCTAGTACCACTACCATCGACAGACCCTAAGAGTAGTAGGTGTTGAAGGTAGCCCCATCCTGTGGATGAGGTGGCGCCAAACACTACGATTATGATTTATGATTACCACGTCCCATGGGGACTAGTGTATGTACCAAAACCCAAGAACAAAAAAAGGCGATATCAAAAGCAAAGCCCAGTCCTGTGGAATTGGTCATGGCAGCAAACAATGTACGCTAATGATGACCATAATATTACCACATGACCATGCCAATAATATCCATGGTGGGATGCCAACACACGACGGTGGGATGTCAACATAAATGTGCGCCTCACATTCCCCAATAGAGATGCGTCTCTATACTTCATGGCAGGATGTCAATACTCCACAGTGGGATGCCAACTTAGAAATGCGTTTCTACATTCCATGGCAGGAAGCCAACAGTCCACGGTGGGATGCCGGCTTAGAGATACGTTTCTATACTCCATGGTGGGATGCCAATACTCCACGGCGGGATGCCAAGTTAGATATGCGTCTCTATACTCCATGGCGGGATGCCAATACTCTACGCAATGGCAATGCTCAAGGGCAGTGATTAACGCACAGTGATAATGTTTGTCAAACTATACTATGACCACGCCAATATCTTGAAGATGATCGTCGTGGTCAGGGGACTGAAATGTAGATATGCAAACTAGTAAGGGTAGATAGCCCAACAACAGACCGCCACGTGTTTGGACTATGAACGGCACGTAGCAAGATCCCTACTGATACCCATGGATATAACCCTCGGGAACTTCCTAAGGAAAAACCTCGGTCGGTTCAAGGAACCGGTTCAAGGAATATACGACCAAGACATAGATATATCGAGAAGGTAGTGCGCTACCTTGATGACCCTTTATTATATAAATCACAGGATGATCAACACCCTTACAATGAATATACAATAATGCTGATATCAACAAGTACTCCACAGCGGGATGCCAGACCCCTTTACAGGAGGATGCCAATGCAGAAATACTACTCAAGTCATACTCGAGGACGCCCACCTGTGATGGGACAACCCCTCGGGTTCATGAGAGCCTTAGAGGTGCGCCTCACGTTTACGAAAGAGATACGTCTTGGGGAACATATCGATATGAATTTACACCCGAAGGGAAATGACAGCCCTGGATGATATAAGACGTCAACACATCGATATGAATTTACACCCGAAGGGGAATGACAGCCCTGGATGATGTAAGACGTTGATGATACCTCCGTCTAGAGTGAGGCTCGACGATGTTGAAGGCGATACTACCTCTATCTAGAGCGAGGCTCGACAACGTTGAAGGTGATACTACCTCCGTCTAGAGCGATGTTCGACAACATTGAAGGCGATACTACCTCCTTCTAGAGCGAGGCTCAATGACGTTGAAGGCGATACTACCTCCGTCTAGAACGATGCTCAAGGCGATACATACCTTTGTCTAGAGCAAGGTTCGATGACGTTGAAGGCGATACTACCTCCGTCTAGAGCGATGCTCAACGACGTTGAAGGCGATACTACCTTCGTCTAGAGAAATGCTCAATGACGTTGAAGGCGATACATACCTCTGTCTAGAGGGAACCTCGACGATGTAGAAGGACAGCCAGTCTCGAAAGTACTAAGGCTCGAGGACCTCGAAAGTACTAAGACTAGTAGCCTCGATGGCGTCAAGACTAGACAGTTTCAACAATGCCAAGGGTAAACAGCTTTCATTACCACGAATATCTACTGATCGTCAACACCCATATCAAGGTGTCATGTGGCTCGCTAACACTTGGCCTTATTTGGGGTTACAAGCCATGTCACGGTCTCTCAGTGGCAAACCTATAATTATCCAAACAACTCGTGATTGGTTCACCTAAGAGACTGAGGTACATGATGCGTACTATCCCAGGTGAACGTTTTAACCACCATTAGAAACTATGGTTAGGAGTTCTAACTACAGTTAACTCTCTTCAAAAAGCTATAAATACTGGCTCACTTCCCTCATTCGGGACGATGATGAAAAAAGGGGAGAGACCACTGCCAAAATTATCAAACCTTGAACTACGTCTGACTTGATCTCTGTTTGGGTACGTAGACAGCCTGCAGAAGGTTCATTCATAATCTCAATTAGAGCCCTAGGGGTTGGACAAGTTCCAACACCTTGACCCATTAGCTCCCTTAGCCTGGTTCGACCGGTGTTAAACGGTCCACCAGTTTGACATTTTAGTTCTTCTAGAGACGGGATACGATCACTCGTTGATTTAGGTTCCCGTCGATCACTAATATCATACTTTGTAACTATTCACAAAAATACTCACTACAAATACTAAACACCCACATGTATGGGTCAACCATCACATGGTGACACATGAAATCAAGTTCTATACCAAGACATGCACAAGCAGGGAAATGAACCAATGGATTGGTTTGGAGTTGTTTACACAAGTTTCCTAAAAGACTCACACTACTAGGCCAACTCAAGATAGGCTAGATCTTACAATTGGAGGGTCACATTTGGTTAGGCAAGGCTACCAACACGAAATACAGGTTAGAACAACTAGGTTAGGGATATTAGAGGTGTCCAAGGTCTAAAGCATCAAACAGACCATAGGTGCCTCTCGGCGGGGTCTTCGGCGAACCGAGATGCGAGGTCCTTCGGAGAGGTTCTCGGTGCGCCGAAAAGTCTCGGCGACCTAACCAGAAACTGAAGTTGGTCTCTGCCTTTCGGCGAGCCAAATTGGTCGCCGAAGCTCGGCGGGTGGTTCGGCGAGCGGTTCGGCGAGCTAAGGGAGGTCTTCGAAGAGCATCCCAGGGTGTTTCTTGGTGAGAATTTACCCAGAAGTTCGCAAGGACCTAAGGAAGCTTCGTTGTAAATATTAGGTCAAGGGGATTAGCCTACGTGAGTAGATCTACAAATTTCTAAAAGTCTCCAAAACTTAAAATCTGGGATTTCCATAACAGATCTGGCAATAGGGGTCGATCTCAAGGAGTTTAAGACTCCTAAATATGACATGCAATCAAGTAAACTCATGGGCGTTGCCGAGTCGCGTCCGAGGTAGCTTCACCATGTATCTGGGAATTTGGAGTTTCCCCTCTTCTTCTCCACGAGCTCCACACGAACAAGAGATAAGAAATGTGTTTTTGAAACCTAAGTGTTGTATTTATAGGTCAAGGGCAAGGTTATAAATTAAAATAGCCACAGGAGCAAAACTGGGTTTTCTAGCTATATTATTTCTTACTAACCACCTAATTAATGGAGTGATTCTGAGTAGGGGCCTCAAATGAATCTTCTAAGTTGTCTAAACAAAATATTATCTTGCTAATTGATTTTATTTCCCATTTTTCTACTAAGTCCAGTTATCTGACCCGTACTGCTTCCTAAGTCTATCTTGCTAACCTGATCAGTTTTAGATGACTTAAGTGTTTCTAAAATGTTTTTATATGATTAAGGATTTTATGAGTACTAATCCTAGTTTATTAGTGAAATTAAATTACTAATTTACCCTAAGGTCTCAAGTTATAGGTTTTTTTTAGGGAATTATTCAGGCTGTTACAATTTTACTTATAAGTTTCCTTCTTTTGATTAGGTTCCTCATGGGAGAAGAGGGTGGTTGACACTTCTGCTCTCTCTAGGCTGTTGGGTCCTTGTTCAAGCCTCATCAAATAGCAGGGATTCGGGGATGCTGAAATCAACTGACAATGGTGAATAATTTTCAAAATGAAGGGTTCTTTTTACCCATTGAAAGCAACTAAAATCCTCTTCCTCTTGACAACAGGATTTATCTAGGGACTTCTAGGATGTGCCCAAAGATCAGTTTGAGGCAACTTATTAAACCTCTATAAAGTTTGGCTGAATCCCATGGAAAATGTATTAACGATCCGAAGGGCCAAGCACCGGCCAAATGCCTTGGCTCTCCCCCAAATTTCAGAGATGACTATCAATGAGATGATCGAGGATTTGGCCACGTATCTGGAGGAGGAAAGGGGGGAAAATATACATAACTAGGGAACCCTTCTAAAACTTGCTTGAGACTATGTCCAGCCCCAAGACCTCAGGGGAGATAGAGGAGCCAAGAGATGGAGCTGAGGGCATAGGAGAAGTTCTTCAGAGCAAAGGGGAAGACCCAGAGGAGCCTCAAGATAAGATTGAGGGCTCAGAAGAGCTAGAGGATGAGGCAGATGGTGAGGAGGAGCCCTAGGGTGACAACATGGCTACTGATGCAGATGATGAAGTTGATGACGTGGTTGTGGAGCCTTCAAATGCTAGGCAACCTCTAACGAGCTTCTTTCCACTACCAAAGGGGCTTCAACTTCAAAGGAAGGAGTGGATGCGAGCACCCTATCATGTTTAACAATTTTATCTTCAACAGAGGCGGTAGTGGATGTTTTCATCCCCCTAAACATTGAGTTGACTCTTTCTACCTTCATTGTCAATGGTAGTACCTCCCACTTCAACCATTGATATCCCCGAGGTTTCAGCAGGGGTCTCAACAACTTCTACATTCGATGTTGTTGAAACCTCAAAGGCTTTCAATGTTGCTAAAGAAACTGAGGATGTTGTTGTTTCTACTCCTCCTGGTGAAACTCTTCCTTTGACTTCGGTATTGCATATCTTGAAGGAAACTCGGGGAGTCGGGACCCCACTAAATCAAGGGGTCACAAGCAAGGTGTCAATAGTGATTACAATTGAATATGATCCCGTCGTCCCTCCATCTACTTTAGGCGCTGACCCAATCCTTCTTGATTTTTCAAAACCAAAGAAGAAGCAAAATATCGAGCCTTTCGATCATCGAATGGTGGTGTTTGAAGAATATTTCATTGTTGAAGATTTGGTGGGGCGGATGGAGATTATTTTCAACTCTCTTGGGGATATTTCTGACAAAACCTAGGGTAAGAAGCGAAGGATACTTGAAGTTCTGCAGCCTGCTAGATTCTATCTCAAAGGTAGCTTTTGAGTCCTTAACGGGTGACATTATAGCAAACTGATGAGCTAGCATATCCGGAGTGACGGCATTGGCCCTCAAAGTGGAATGGCTGAAGACTCATCTTTCTTAGATAGAAGAAAACTTGTCACATCTGATGCGGAGATATGAGCTTCAACTATGATAGCCCAAGCTGAGGGACCAATTTCAAATTTCGCTCAAACCCGGGGGAGACGTTAAAAGAGGCAGAGCTTTTAAGACAATCCATGACCACAAAAGAAAAAGAAATCAAAGACATTGAGACATTGGCACATGCTTGTGAGAAGAGCTAGAATGATTTAGATGCAATTCTCTTGATAGATAATTCTTTTGTAACACAAAGCCTGCTCCCGAGGGAAATTTATATTCAAAAAGACAAATAAATGGAAACCTTTCAAATCCAAATCTTTGTGGAACATCAGATTTAACTCAATAGTGATATTTTTTCAAGCATTTGACATTTACAAACTCCATTTGAGCATTATCCTTAAATGACAAAATCTTGTAATAACCAAAGGCATAGGCGTCAATAACCTTGAAACGTCCATCCCACCGGGGTGCAAACTTGGGTTTGATAGTGTTGTTGCGCTCATACCACGAAGCCCTGAGAACTAGATCTCATGGCTGAAGATCCCGAGGGGACACCTTCTTTTGATAAGCTTTGGAGATTACTTGATGGTATTGAAGATTGTGAACCAAAGCTTGTTGATGCTTCTCATCAAAATTCTCCAACTCATACATTCGGACAACTGCTAGGTGGTGAGAGTCTGAGTCAATCTCAGCTGCATGCAAAACCCAGGCCGAGTTGACTTGTAACTTTATAGGAAGTACAATGGAGTGGCTTGATTAGCACGATGCTTCGAGACTCGATAAGCCCAAAGAATCGAGTAAGTTCTCATGCCACCGAGTGGGGTGATCGTATGTCATCTTGCTCAGTAGTTTTATCAAAGTCTTGTTAGTAGTCTTAGCCTGCGCATTCCCTTGAGGATAAATACCGAGTAGCCTTAGTATGAATAATACAATGTCCGGCAAGTAGTAGTCAAACCAACCTTTTGAAGAATGATGAACTGTTATCCATGATGATTCTCCGAGGTAAGCCAAATCTGATGATGATGTTCTCCTTAATAAACTTCGCAACTGCGGCTCCAGTTGCTCTATGGAGTGCAATGACTTTCACCCACTTGGTAAAGTATTCAGTTGTCACCAATATCCAAGTGTGCCCCCTTCTGATCTGAGGGTTGATAGGACCAATCAGATCTAGCTTCCAAGTGTGAAAGGACCAAGGGGTTATAACTGATTGCATGGCTTGAGGGTGCTGTTGCGAGATACCTCTTTGTAACTAACATCGGGCACACTTTTTGACATAATGAAAAGCATCATCCCTCATCGTTGGTTAATTATAACCAATGGTCATTAGTTTTTTGAACAACATCTCTTTACCCTGATGCACTCCACAAGAGCGTGAATAAACTTCACGAAGCACTACTTCGGCTTCTTGAGGACCAACGCACTTCAATAAACGATCATTGAAGCTAACTCGGAATAAATCATCGCCCTGTATTTGAATCCGTGTAGCTAGCCTCTAGATCCAATGTCTTTCCAATACATTATCTGGCAAAACCCTATCTCATAAGAAGAGAATGTAGGGTTGCTCCAATTTTGTTGATGTGCATCTATGAGATAAGCCTCCATAGTGTCAATAGGCCTCTGACAATTCTCACAATCTCCTTGTAGCTTAGCAACATCGAAAGCCATGGTAGGCCAGTAAATGCCAAATCTTTGCAACCTTCTACTGAGTGGGATAAAGTCCTTGGCTCTGCCAGTCTTCTCATGAATGTTGAGAAGGATTTGCTGAGCCTCCTCCTTGCCAACACACCTCAGCAGGACACCACTTGAAGATTTAAAGTACAAAACATATGACTTCCACAAAATTGGCCAACTTGCACATGGGAATTCCGCAAGGTGAAACAAGATGATGAAGCTTATACAAGATAGGTTGTCTCCAATCAGTAATAAGAATATCCTCCTTCTCGATGACATGGTCGAGAACAATCGGTAGAATCTTCTAAATAACATCGATGCGTTGTGAACTCCTATCCAAAGTAATCCTGTTCCAGAGGTTAGCTAAAAGATCAGCCTGATGGTTTTTCAACCTTGGGATATACAATAAAGTGCATTCAGTGAAATTTTTTATTAAAGCTTGAATCATCATCTAATACGGCACCAATTCTGGTTCCTTTACAAAAAATCTTCATTGATTTTTGAAACAATAACTTTCGAGCCGCCAGGAACTCTTAGTCTATCCATACGTTGCTGCCTTGCTAGGATCAACCCAATTAGCAAGGCTTCATACTCGGCCTGTTTTTGTACACACAAAATCTAGCTTGAAAGAGAAGTATAGATGATACCCATTATCCACAATGAACTTGATGCCAGCGCCTCCACTATCAGCATTGATCGACCCGTCAAATTTCATCTGCCAATCATGATCCTAAACCAAGTCAATTTTGAACTTTGGTAGCTCCTCCTCTTCAACTTTAGAGAAAGCTGCCAGCGGATGAGCCACAGCTTGACCTTGAATAGAATGAGGATATTCACATAATATATCAAACACAGAGAGTTGAAGAAGCCACTTCATATATCTCCCAGTGAGCACCGATTGAGATAATAAATTCTGACAGGATTTGCCCGGGTAATCAAATGAATTAGGCATGCCAATAGATAATGCCGCACCTTATGGGTCACGTGGGCAAGGGCAAGACATAATTTATCAACTTGAGACTACTTCAGCTCAACACCTCAGAGTATTCTACTAACATAATACACGGGTTTGTCAATAACATGTTCATCCTCCTAAGCAAGTACTCCCCCCAATAGCATCTTCCAAAGTGGCCAAATAAATCTGGAGAGGATTCCCCGGTGTAGATGAAACCATTGTGTGTGGATTCCTTAGAACATCCTTGATATTCTCAAAAGCTTGTTTGCATTCTTGAGAACATAGAAATGAAGCCCCTTTACGAAGCAAGGGCATAAATGGGGAAATATGAGCAGAGAGGCCTGGGATGAACCTTCGAATATAAGAGACCTTCCCGATGAAGGATTTCAACTGCTTCTGATTTTGAGGTGGAGGCAACTCGAGTATCGCTTTGGACTTTGTCGGGTTCAGGTCAATACCCTGCCTATGAACCACAAACCCCAAGAACTTCCCCACAGTAACCTCGAAAGCACATTTGACGGATTCATTTTGAGGTTCTAAAGCCTACAACGTTGGAACACCGTCCTCAACACCTCAAGGTGATCATGTCACTCCTTGGAATTCACCACTATATCATCAACATAATCTTCAACCTCGACATGCAACATATCATGAAATATGGCGATCATCGCCTGCTGGTAAGTAGCTACATCTTTTTTCAAGCCACAAGGCATCAAAGTATAATAGAATTTACCCAAAGGCGTCCGAAATGCCACCGTATAAGGAGCATTGGAGTCATACATCCGGATCTGATTATATCCACTAAAACCATCCATGAAGGAAAACATCACATGCCCATTCATGGCCTCAATAAGAAGGTCCATGTTTGGTAAAGGGAACTCATCTTTTGGGCAAGCCTTATTAAGATCTCAAAAATCCACACAGCACTATATCTACCCATTTTTCCTCTTAATAGGGACTACATCCGCAAGCCATATCAGGTGTTGTTTGGGCTTAATGAAACCATCTTTCAAGAGATTTTCTACCTCATCCTTGATCTGAAGCTAAGTTTTGGGATTGAATACTCGGGCAGGTTACTTGCCCGACTTATTATCAGGAGATAAGTGGAGTCTGTGTGTGACCAAGTGAGGATCCAAACCACACATCTCATCATTGGACCAAGCAAAGACATCTTTGTAGTCCTTAAGTAAATTTACAATGTTACATTTCTCTTCATAAGAAAAGTTGGAATGTACAAAGGTTGTCTGCTTATTTTCATCATCACTCCCCAGATTCACCTCCTCTAGGGTTTCAAGGGCTGACTTGGCACCATCTTCGAGCTGCTCTAGTGCCTCCCGGATATGATGACTGACTTTGCAAACATCGGTCATGAGGAATCTTCATTATAACAATCATCATCCTCATCAAAACTCCCGATGGTACAAAAGGCAGGCCGTTGAATCGCCCCCCCCCCCCCCCCCATTCAAAGCTGGATTCTCAACAGGGGTTTTGGACCTCGATTGCACAACCTCGGTCCATAGCTTATAAACAATTTGCCCATCGGGCATCTCCATCCTTGTGCATCAAGCCTTCGAGGCAAGCTCGGTTGGGGGACACTTGACAGACCTCTTCTGCTTTTCTCCTTCCTCTTTCTTTTGTTCCCTCTTCTTTTCCTCTTTTAGCTTCCTCTTTAATGGTCCGGAATCCAACAAGAAAACCTTGGGGTCTGCTTGAATCACCGGCCAGACAGGTAGTAAGATCCCCCAAGGTAGGGACATTTGACATTCGATCGTAAGGGCCAACTCAAGATACTCGGCCTCATCTACCAATTGGACCTCGGACTCGTCGAAGGATCAAGGATCAACAACCAAGCGCACCATCTTTTCCTTTCTTATTCCCTTGTAGCACTAATGATAGGTGTAAGGAAAAAGAAGACACCGGTGGATCCAAGGTGGACCGAGAAGGATGTGATAAGTAGGGTTGTGGTCGAGGACGTGGAAGAGAGTGGGATTCTTATGCAACCCAACCTGAAGTTCAAGGGTCACATGACCCAGGGTATAGTGGCTTCAGGCATCGAAACCATAAATCCTCATAGCCCGAGGAACAATCCTCTCTACTGGAACACCAATGGTCTTCAATATGTTGAGGAGAATGATGTTTAGGCACGAACCGGCATCAATCAATGACCTCCAGATGTCAACACCTTGTAGGACAGAATTCAAATATAGAGCTCAACGATGGTCGTCACGGGGAACAATCATGTCCTCCTTGCTGAAGGTGATGACACCATCCTTTGCCACCTAAGCAGCACAAGCTTCCTCTACTTCCTATAACGGCAACCTCTGGGTGTAAGCTTGAATGAAAATTTGTTCCTTCCTTGAGAAGCCAATCTCCATGAGACTCTCCTCGAGGGGTTGATACTTAGGCAGCAATGGCCCTCTTCTAACAACTGCTTCTCCCTCGACCTCAAAGAAGATAACATTTACTACTTCCTTCCCCATACCCTTATGGGTGGGTAAGGGGTCAGTGTGCACTTGCTCAGGTTGTAGATCAACCTCCCCATTCCTTAACCTGGTATGATAGATCCTCTTTAAGGCATAGCAATCCAAAGTCTGATGGCGGGTATGCATGTGAAATTTGCAATATCGGGTCTGCATGTCTTAAGCAGTTGGCTCTTGCCTTATAGGAGGCAGGGTAATTCGATTGTCTTTAATCCAATTTTTCAACAAAATATCAAGGTGAGCTAGGGAGCAATTATGCTCAAGCGAGATGGGACGATCATCCCTTGACCCTTCGCTCTTTGACTTCTTCGAAGAGTATCCTTCAACATGGGCACTCTCAGCCCCTCTCTTCTTCTCTGTACACTTCTTGTTGGTGCCAAGAGATGCTACTGAAAGGCTCGTCCTTCAAGCAAACTCAATAAGACGAGTGAAGCTCGGGAGCTTCAAATTTTTCAGGTGAATTCGATACTCGGGATTCATTCCAAGCACACACAGCTCGACGAACCTTGATTCGCCCTCGGTGTCGATGCAGGTCATGACCAAACCGCGAAACCTTCTCATATAATCAACCAGACCCTCCGAAGGGCCCTGGTTCTCCCAACTGAAGTCCACTATGGTGTAGGCCTCCTCAGTAACAAAGAATTTCTTATAGAAGAGGGAAGCCATGTCTTCCCAAGTGTACACCAAACCTGACTTGAGATTATTATACCAAATGTAAGCCTTCTCAGAAAAAGACTTAGAGAAATCCCTCAGACGGAGATCGTTATCCGAGGCGTGAAGTCCCATTACCTTAATGAAATGGTTGATGTGCTCCTTCACATTACCAGTCTGACCAGTAAACTTCCAAAACTTTGGACTTACATAGTCCTTCGGGTAAGGCTTTTGCTGCAATGAAGCCGGATAAGGAGGCTGGAAGTCATTAGCGATCCACTCAGGATCTCGAAGGTGGGATTTTCGTAACAAGGCCTCAACGTCGGCCATGGTGGCAATGTGGGGCATAACAGGTGGTGGTGGAGGAATGATGGCAAGAGGCAGGGGTGGTGTGGGTGCCAAGGGTGGTAAAACAGGTTGAAAAGGAGGTAGTTCAACAAGAACAGGCTCGATGACGGGCCTGACTACCTCTTCCCTTGGAATGGGTGCTGGAAAAGTAGCAGGCTAGTGCACAGTTGCATGTTGAGCCGTGAGAGCCATCATTTAAAGCTGCATGACTCATACGGATTCTACCAAGGTTGCTATGGCAGTACTATGATCAAGGGGAACTGCATGCTGAGTTGCTGGAATGGCAAGTTCTTGAGGATGAACTTGCACTTCAGCAGGAGGAGGAAGATCCACCCCAAAGGGAGGGACCTTGGGGTCATTAGCAACAACACAACCGTGTGCTCCGACAGGGTTTGGATTTTTTATAGTAGTTTTGAAAGATAACTCGAACACGAACAATCTAAGTGAAAAAAGAAGAAGCAAATACATGGTAAACGAGAAACAATAACCAGTTTCCCCAATAGAGTCGCCAAAATGGTGATTCTCAAATTGGTAGATAAGCAATATTAATTAGAGATAATGTAAATATTAACAAACAACCGAGTGCATGACTTCAAAGGAAGCAAAAATCTACCAACCTGAGTAGCATAAGGTTGAAAATCCTGTCTCGCTGACCTAAACCAAGGATTGGTCGTTCCAATGTGAGATTTCCCCTATCCAGAACTGACCGATGGATGAAATCCGGGATGAAAGATCAAAGAAAGTCAAGAGAGCCTCAGGAACTCTCAGAGAGAACACACAAAGAATCTTCCAATATCAGAGGTTCAAATAGTTTTGAAAGTCCTGGAATCACTCAGAAGTTTGATCCTTTGTCCAATGGGAGTGCAGCCTTTTACAGCCAAAACCCTCGGACAAAGCAATGTTTGTGTGACAAGTGTAGTCCTTCAAGAGCCACATGCAACATGCATTCTCCACATATTACACCTTAAACATTTTGTAAGGCGTGTAGTGAGTTGGTCCACTCATTAAATGACACATAAGGCTCGACTGTCACTGTAGTGATGTCACTGCCCTACCCCGGATCTTGTGGCATGAATCCCTATGTGGGTGGCACGGATCACGAGGCAATACATTCGGGTTCCCAACAGTGGAACGCGGATTACAACAACAAGAATAGAGTAATAAAGACTACTCTAAACAAACCATCAGAGTGCGGAAAAGTAAACATAGATTAAATTAAAACCTATGGCTTCAGAAGAGCCTACAATTCATAATAAAACCAATTCCAACATAAATCCATTAAAATCCTTTAACATAAACTATCTAAAATTATGGAATAAAAGAAAGACAGCATCCAGTCCAAGTCCATCCATCATATCACCTCAACCTACAACATAAAATGTCACGTGAGCTTGGAATGCCCAATAAGAACCATACCTGTCATCTATCCTCGTGGAGTATAGTTAGTCCACAATCACACAACAGCATCATATGATACAATCAACAAGAAAGAAGATAATCATGTTAAATATATGCACAATGAAATCAACAAGCACATATGAGATAATAATCAGAATGAGAGATGAGATGGATGAATGAAAACACACCATGATGCTCAATCCGAGTGATGCGACACTTCCTAGCCCGGTGATAAGCCGATTCCAAGTTACCTTGGCATCCATTTTACTACAGCTGGACGACACTCTCATATCATGTAATAATAATTACAGGGCATTCACTGTAATACAGTTGAATAATATTCTCTTAAGTCGCACATGTACATCGCGGTTTTGTTGAATTTTCAACCCACCAGGCTCAATTCCCATAGCTATTTCTCAAGTTTGTTCCTTATGCATACCAATGCATGGATGGGTCACTCTAAGACTTGTCACCACAACTCACAGGAATCCTCGCAAGGACCCTATCATTCACAAATCTATCTGTCGCTGCCCGGTTGACCTGACAAGCCAAGCAATATTTGCATCAATATCAGTAGGACCTCCGGTGATAATACCTATCAGAAGCTTATCGTGCGCCCATACACACGATTAATCCACTGAATACCATCACTGGCATCCTTTCCACAATTGGTAGGATTACCAATGATAATACCCTTCAGAAGCTGTCCGTGCACCCATACACACGAACAATCTGTCGGACAATATGACGAGCATCCTCACCACAAATTACTTCTCAACCAAAAATCATATTGATAGTCTCCAAACACATAGATTCACAATCTCAAGCCATAAGACACAAATCCCAAATGAAAAACCCTCCAAACCCACTCAAGGGACACCATCAGTAGGCTCACCGGTGTACCGGTGTCTACTGGTGGGTCATAATTAGGCAGATTTAGGTCCCTGTCGACAATATGCTTGTGGACCCTGTCTCTGTGTATTTTACTCCCTGTTGGCGCCGGTGTACCAGTGCCGGCCCACAATCCGCGATCTGGGTTAATTTCTAGGTTCTTGAAACCCTACTCTTTGATACCAAAACCAATCCACATTAGTTTTAGAGGTCAATCAACATCATAACATCAATATTACACTAGATACATCATACCAAACATCATTTTAACATAATAAACAAGATCATCATGGATTTAATCACGTATCACCATAAGCATCCAAAATCAATTATACGATTACATACAATTCATGCAACATGATTAAATTAACATATATTAACAATCATCAACTCACACAATAAGGTTATGCTTTCGGAGATCATGCAATGCATATAATCACTGAAAACAACTAAGATATCCCAAGAAGACTATACAGAAAATGGAACTTACAGTATGACGATTACGTATGTGATTTCCTACCAATTCCTCCTTCCTGTTCTCCTCTTCTTCTTCTTTCCCTCTTCTTCTTCTCCAAGGCTGTGGACGGCTAGGGTTTTGCTTCTCTAACCCTTTCTCTTCTTATACTTCTCTCAAAACCCGAAACCCTAATCCTCCTTTCTCAAAAACACTATTCACATCACCCCTTCTAGCCTCTTATATTTATCCTCCTATAGTTACTAAATTCACTTCCTAAATCTCTCCTAACTTCCCACAAATATACCTAATTGATAAGGTAAGCTTTTCTTCACTAAGAATCCTCCCAAAATCAACTCCTATTAATTAGAAATTTTCTTAACTTTTAATCCAATTCAAATTCTATGTTTATTTACCAAACAATCCTTAAATGTAATTTATGACTCACACAAACCCATTCAATTTTTAGCCACTTACACTTTAATTAATTGCTTCATGTCCCCAAAACATCCTATTAACTATAATTTGACACCAACACTTCCACTTAATTACGGCTTAGTCCAATCCTGCACTACTATAACATATTGTCACCATAAATTTAGAATTCCAATTCATTTATATTTATTTAACTCAATTTTTCGGATTCGAGTCACTATAGTCATACAACACTTCTGTGCCATTACCCAAGCTTCAAGTGGAATCGATATAAGGACATTTTCTAGACTTGGTTAATTTGTACACACAATCTTGGTGGTGTTCAATCCCTTGATATGATAACACCAACGTGGGTCCGAACCGCCCACGTGGGCTTGGATTGCCCACATGGGTCTGATGGGAATTTTCTCTGGCCTTCCATTTCTAAATGGTTTCTCAATATCCTCCCCACCTTTTGAATAAATAAAACACGTGAGTCCGCGAAGCTCGAGATGGTGATCCCGAGTTTAGAATGATGTGAGCATGCCGAGTCTGTTCAGGAGTGATTCCCTATAGCTGAGACTTGTAAGGCACTTATGACTAAGTAAACGCTAAATAACATCGGTTTGATATATATATATATATATATATATAGTGACCCAAGGTTGCAGCTTTGAAACGATTTGCATCCTCTGGTAACCTTATGCTTATTCACTCAGAACAATTGCCTCTACTCGAGGCTCAGGGTGCAATAGAGGACTTGCAGCACCAAACAAATGTTACATTATCTGCCTCTAAGTCCGAGGCTATTCCCCTTTTTAATAAGGATATCCAATGTGATTGCATAAGAGGTAGACCCATGATGGTTGCTTGAGGGGATGTCCCATTAAATGGGTGTCCTTTCCTTAGCAAGGATATTGCCGATGTTGGAAAGCCTTAACAAATTAATCATTTTGCGGGTGATTAAACCATTGCCGAATTAGCCCATCTCCGAGGTGGGTCAAGCCTAGATGACGAATTGACTATCTCCAGGGGCGGGTAGCTTAGATGACGAATTGACCATCTTCGAGGTGGTTAGCCCAGATGACGAATTAGCCCATCTCAAGGTGGGTTAGGCCACTAAACAAACCAAATATGGATGGTCAGCCTGATGACGAATTAGCCCATGATGGGGTGGGTTAGGCCACTCAACAAACTAAATACAAGTGGTCAACCCAATGATGAATTAGCCCATCTCGGGATGGGTTAGGCCACTCAACAAATAGAGGGTTGCTCACACCGATGAAATCATGATGGTTGCTTGAGGGGATGTCCTGTGAAATGGGTGCCCACACCTTACCAGGAGTGTATTCCATCTAGGGCAAACCCAGCCTCCTTCCTTTTATAGAACCTCGAGTGCAGACCCAAAAATAAGCACAAGGCAAAGACATAAATATGCATATATTTCTTTTGTAATGCCAAATGGCATTTTTTTCATTGGATTGAATTGAATTTTAAAATTGCCTCATCATCAATAACTCATTACAAAAGCAAATAACACAGTGACTTGTGCTAGACAATATTACACCCTTTGCTTACGTTAGCATGCTATGAAACCATCTACCTGTGCCTTTCCAACCAGCTACAACTACCCACCACCACCACAATCCATCAGTGTTTTCGCGAGTAACTCGGAAAACTAGACCGAGTTACTTGAATAGGCTGTTTTGCTAGTTACTCGCCCTAAAAACCAAGAACAGTTAATCATGTATTCATCAGAAAACTCTATTGAGTAACTCGTAAAACTCGTCCGAGTTTTCTGTTCACTCAACCGATTAACTAGGTTTTGGATAAAATATCTTAACTAATCTCTAATTCCCATATTTAATCCTTATCTATAAAAATAGATTATTTTTTAATAGAAAACTTAACTTGGGAGTCTTGATGTTCTGTTTAAAGTCTTCGAGAGTTGAGTCTTTAAGATCATTAATTATTTATAAAAATAAAACATAAAACTAAGGCTGCATTTGGCCCGGCTTGTGCTTATGGATAAGCATTCATTGGATAAGTTGTCAATGGGAGCAGATATTCACAACAACAATAAACTGCTTATTTGAAGAAAATAGTGTTTGGTAAATACATTTTTTGAAGTGCTTATGAAAGTTTAGGGGTAAAATAGATATTATAAAAATATTATTAAAGTTTATAAATAACATTTATTTAAGTGCTTATGAAAGTTTAGAGGTAAAATTAGTATTTTTAAAAGGCCTTCTTCTAGTGCTTATGGGTAAGCACTTACCCATAAACAAAGGGTGTAATACTGTCTAGCATAAGAGCTTGGAAGAAGCTGTTATGGGTAGCCTTCCTCTAGTGCTTATGGATAAGCACTTACCCATAAACACTACCAAACAAATATTTAATTTTTAAAAGTGCTTATATAAGCTATAAAATGCAATAAGTACTTATATGAGCCGGGCCAAATGCAGCGTAAATCTCGAAAAAACGTAACATGAGACTTTACGATCTGCTTAAAGTCTTTGACTTTAAGAGCAGCAATGCTTTTCAAAAAACATAAAAGTCAAATGTCATCTGAAACATTAAAATGCATGACTTTTTTACACTTTTTATGACTTTTTTTTTATATTTTTCTAATTTTATTACATTTTATATAATTTTAAAATATTAATACATTTTTCATATGGAGAGAACCAAACCATACACCTCTCCTTCACGAGTGCGTTTTCATCATCAAACAAGTGCGCTTCGTCTGGACGGCGTGCGGATTGCCACCACGTGTTCAGACAAAATACACTCTCATCAAAATTTTGTGTTAACGTTGGACACTTTAACTCTGTTAAGTGACTTTAGAAAAAGAAAAAAGAAATTCAAAAACGATGAGATAAAAAAAAACCCGCCTCTTTTCTTCTTCTCCAAGTTCTAGTCTAAAACCTGACATTTCAGAGCTCTAATCTAAGTTCAGAACCAAGCTCAACCCGCCTCTTCTCTTCTTCTCCAAGTTCTAACCTAAAAACTAAGATTTCTAAGCCCTAATCCTTTCTAAGCCCTAATCCAAGCTTAGAATGAAGCTTTGAACCCTACTCCTTTCTCTGGAGAAACCGGTGACGACGAGAACAAAGGAGAAATCAGTGATGACGAGAACAAAGGAGAAACCGGTAAACCCTTTCCCTTCTTCTTCTTCTAGACATAGCCTTGAAGCATCCATTTATGTTTTCATGCTATTCAAACCCTGCTCTTGCTTCTTATTTTGCCCTAGAATGATATTTTCCTAAATGCTGCAATGGCATTTCGTTTCAAGTTCGAGCTAGCTACCGGATTTCTGCTCTGACTGCTTGAACTTTGGTTCTTCGGATTCCAATGACAGTTTTTGTGGATCTCAACTTTTGTTTTGTTTCTGGCTTTGTTTGGATTCATAGTTTCATACTGATTTCAATCATTTCTTCTACCATTGTGCATTTACCTTAGTTTACCATTTCGAAAAGGCCTTCTTAGGTCCTAGTGCATGAACCGGAAGCTATCAAGTATGGTTTAAGCCTCGCATTAGAAGCCAACATTTCACAGCATGGATTTGGACTAAATCAATGAATCATTGAATTTCAGTGCTATCTTTTATTTTTACATTTAACAAATAAATTACTTTCGAATCGAAAAAATATATTAAACATGTAGTAGTTTTGTTTTTAGTCGATGGCACCATGTAATATTTAAAATTAATGATTCATTTATGTGCCCTTCTTTTCAGATTGCACCATGCCATAATAGCCTAATATTTGTTGGTACATAACATTCCTATTGCAAGGAACACCAAGCGTATTATTTCAAATTATTGTGAGAGAAGTGTTTGGGGTAGCATCAATCAACTAAGGAACACTTGGCACATAAGAAGGCAAGGTAAAAGCTCGCTACTTTGTTTAATTTCTCCTTTCCATTTAATTATTTAGTTCTTCAATTATTTTAAAATTGTTTTGTCTGCATTCTTCTATTTTTTTCTTTTATAGATTTGAGGCGTTTATAAACTAAGATTTTCTTTCCCTAACTGGGAAAGGGAGGGGTTTGTTTATTGATTTCCTTTCAGTTTTTTATTATTGAGGGATTTCTCTTATTGTTTAAAAACTTAGATTGGTTAGGTGACTCGAGAGTATTTTGATCCTGGTTACTCAGTAACTATGTGATTCAGCAGTTAATTAGTTGATATTATAAATTTGTAAATTCTCACAAGGAAATCATTTTATGCTTATTTTCAGTATAACAGATGGGGCGAAAAACTATTGGCAAGAAAAAAGGAGCTCAGTCGAATCCAAATGAGCCATCTTCTTCTTCATGTGGACATTGCCCATCGAATCCATGGATTATTTTCTTGTAAGACTGAATAATTGTTGCATAAGACTCCAAAGCTCCTTGGAGTTTTAAGAGAATCTATATTTTGATGTTATGAGAATATTTTTGTTTATTGATGTTACAAGTCAAAGTATATTGATGAATGGAAAAAACAACAGACTGGTTCTTTCATCCTGAGAATTGTATGGATCTTAAGGTAATGAAGTTGGTTAGAATTCATTTTTCATTCTAATATAAGGAATATATATTAAAAAATACTACTCATTTGCAGTTATTTTACTACGATCAATTTTGTATTGAGCCACAATTGGCCAATAGACCTATCCCACACCTATTGGCATGGGGTGATGAAGAGATCAAAAAAAGAGAGAAAACAGAAAAAAGAGTTGGCGGATATGGTCAAGGAAAGGTATAATGTAGTTTTTTTTGCAGACTATAACATAATCATGTAATATTTTTCTTATGAAATTTGTTTGTTTATTGTGGTTTTTAGGAGATACGGAAGCAGATGCGGATATATTAAAACGTGGGATGCCGAAGTCTACTACAGCTAGAGACAACCCTGAGACAAGGGCCACTGAAATATATTTGAGGGTTTAAGGAACATTGATCCTGTAAGTAATTGTAAATTATTATTGGTTTTTTTATGTATTTGTAACATTCTTTAAAACCAGTAACAAAATTGCTACTTGATGTAGGGTTTGCATGACCATCTCTCCAATCTTATTGCAAGTATAAAGTTGATAGTGCCAACATCAAATGAAATTAAGTATTACACACGTGCACTTATTGAGCACGTGTTGAGTGTTTATAGCGCTCGATCGGCGACTACCGTTGGACAGGATCCCTTAAATGTTGGGCCTAGTTGTGGATCAGAGTGATCCCTTATCTACTGATGTCGGCCATGATGTGCACTACCTATCAGCTTCAGATCAAGAGTTCTCTCCTAGTCGTTCCTCTCATGTTCCACATTTTTTCTTCCCATCTAGCAATACTGGAGATTCCATGCCTCACCAGGACAAACCAGTTGTAGATATTCTTGTTGTGGAGAAACCTCAATACCCAAAGCAAATTCGTCAAAGGAGATAGCATGTGATGACACCTTTTACAGTTTCTTATAAGTTTTAGTGCTATGACAAGTTTGGATGTTTGTTGTATCAGTCTTTTTGGTGGCAAGAAATGTTTATCCTATGTTCTTTGACACGATCAATGCATTGAAGATGACTTCAGTACATGGTGCCTAGAACTTCCATCTCCTTTAGAAATTTCTGTTACTATATTATTAGATTGTCCAACTTTATGACAAACATTGTTATTTAAGGGGACAATCGTTGTAACCTGAAATGAATCTTTTGCTTTAAAATGATATGTCGTTGCTGCTCTTACACTAATTAATATTTGAATGACAGCTTGCTACTGGGTTAGAAGAACTGAAAATGAAGGAATGTTTTTGGAGGTGATGTTGATCTAAAGATCTTCCTTAACTTTTACTGTTCATCAGGACACCAGTTTTCTTTTCGGGTTATGGAGTTCTTCAACTTGCAATTAGCCATACTATCATATTTTTTCTTTGTAGCTTCCATGCACTGGTTTACTGTACCAATTTGTATTTTTTTCTTGCTTTTAGTTCTAGGACAAGTTTGGATGTTTGTTGTATCTGGATTGATTATGTTTCATTGTAATTGTTATGTTGTTAAGATTTTTTGTTCACAACTATCTCTTGAAACAATTGAGATGTGGTTTCACAGTTTATGCTAAGTGAGATTTTATTTATTTTTTTAGGGAATGGGTTGAAACTAATTTTCATGTACAAAAATTTCTTGTAAAATCTTGAGTGTAAAATCTTGTTGGTTACATTGTCAAGTACAAAAATTTCATTTTTAAAGCAATATTAAGGTAACTCAATTACTGTTAAGAGGTTTAAGAATTTATGTTAAAAATTTAATTCTTGTATGCTAGCCACTTGCAAAGCAATCCTTACTTCAATGACTTAATAATATTCCACTATTAAGCTCTGAAACCATATTCCACTAAGAGTACAAGCGTTACAATGCGGAGTACAAGCATTACAACACACAGTACAAGCATTAAACAATATAGAGTACAAGCATTACAACACGGAGTACAAGCATAACAGCATAGGTACAAGCATTACAACATTAAAAAACAAAGTACAAGCATTACAATGCGGAATACAAGCATTATAACATAGGGTACAAGTATTACAAGACGGAGTACAAGCATAACAACAGGGTACACGCATTACAGCACGGAGTACAAGCATTATAACATAGGATACAAGCATTTTAATATTTGTACTCCGCTATATAATGCTTGTACCCTATGTTGTGATGCTTGTACTTCGCGTTGTAATGCTTGTACTATATGTTGTGATGCTTGTACCCTATTTTTTAATGCTTGTACTCAACGTTGTAAATGCTTGTACTTCGTGTTGTAATGCTTATTCCCTCTTTTGTAATGCTTGTACTCCGTGTTGTAATGCTTGTACTTCGTGTTGTAATGCTTACTCCGCGTTGTAAATGCTTGTACTTCGCTTTTTAATGCTTGTACTCCATGTTGTAATGCTTACTCCGCTTTGTAAATGCTTGTACTTCGTGTTGTAATGCTTGTATTCCGTGTTGTAATGCTTGTACCCTATGTTGTAATGCTTGTACTCCGCGGTGTAATGCTTATACTCTATTTTGTAATGATTGTACCTACTCTGTCTTGTAATTCTTGTACCCTATGTTGTAATGCTTGTACTCTTAAACCTCTTGGAGGTAATTGGTTTACCTTAATATTGCTTTAAAAAAAAAATTTGTATATCACAATGTAACATCAACCAACAAGATTTTTACATTCAAGATTTCACAAAAAAATTTTGTACATGAAAATTAGCATCGACCCATTCTCTCAACAAATACATAAAATCTCACTTAGCATAAACTGAGAACCATTACAATATGACACCAAACCTATCAAAGTAACCCTATAACTGAATACATTTACTCAAGTCTACGCCAATTGAACCATCAAGAAATGTAGCAAACCATCCAACCAACCTAGCAGCAACCCCCCACATCTGCACGTACATATCCACATCAGCAGCTCCTCATTGCAACATCTTTGCAAACATACAAAATACCCAGCAACTGAGGAGATTGCTGGAGACCAACTACAACTTAAATTGCTAAGTACATAAGCAAGGAATACGTCCTATAAGAAAAAAGAGAAGAAACAAGTAAATATAAGAGGGAGATCTTCAAACTAAAGTTCTCATTCGATTGATAGACCAAGAATACAAAGCAAAACCTAAACCAAAAGGTTATAGCCATAGCAAGCTAACCAACCACCAACTAACACCCTAACCAAAGGCATAATCAAAGGTGCACTGGATTCAAGAACCGCCCCCTGTCCTTCTGATCCTCACTCTCCTCACCTTTTCTCCTTCTGTGAATAGACAGAGACAAAACATGGCAAACCTAGTACAGATAAAAAAATAGATTAGAAACAGTAAATAAATAGAGACAAAACATGGCAAACCTGGTACAGATAAAAAATAGATTAGGAAAAAAGAAAGAAAGATAGAAGAAGTCTTAATTAACAATCACATTTAATTGAAATCATACTATTAACAAGATCTTAACCATCACAATCCAGTTTGAATGTCTAGTTAATAATTAATACTATATTTGATAAGGAAGTAATGATTTTTTAACAATCAAAATTAAGAGAGCATTTCGTATGGTCCACGAAGCTGGATGATTTGCTACACTGCATGTTATAATGTTTGTATATTGCGTTGAAATGCTCGTACTCTTATGCTTTATAATGAGGGTAGAAGCCTTTCAGCGCAGGGTATAAGCATTTCAACCAGACAAGATGCTCTCCAAAATTAATACACATTAGAAGTAAAAAAAAAATTCCATGAAAATTTGCTTTCAAAATAAGGGCGACATGAATTCAAATGTCTTCTATCCCGAAGGTGTTGAAGCTCGAGGATTCAATCAAACCCCAACTGCATCCATGAAAATACATCTAATCTAAAAACCCTAAACCTAAGACTAAAAATTAAAAGAATAAGGGGCCAGGATAATGATAGAAAATCAACCAAAACAATCAGAATCTGATGCTCACTCTATAGTTGATCGAGTTAGCAGCTTCGAAGATTTGAAGAGTCCCAATGAGTTGGATATAAATTGTAAGAGAAAAACTAAATAAAATGAAAGCTCACTACAAGATGGCGTCGGACACAACTAGCATCAAGTGAAAGTGACGAGATGAAGTGACACTGCAGAGAACCAACGTTTAGTGTTCCTCCTTCGCTGATAAAATTAGCATTGCAAAGGGTAGATAAAATGCTGAAAAATATCGGACATAACATCATTGTCGCCACCTTCTGCTCCCAACCCATCATCTTCTTGATGCGCTTGGAGCATTCATCTCCAATGGGAAAGTTCCAAGTCCTTTCTTGAGCTATTCTTGCTCTACACTTTCCTTCTGGGGAAACTTATCTCCATACCCCCAATATGTATGACAATTTCAATGGATTGTATCACAAAGATGCTTTGCTCTGGATTTTGCTGGTTGGCTTGTACTCTCTGGTTAGCAGCTTTTCTCAATCTCTAATAATAGATTTATGAGAGAGAGAGAGAGAGAGAGAGAGAGAGAGAGAGAGAGAGAGAGAGAGAGAGA
>JAUPMG010279933.1:0-18507 GCA_031762675.1 Pachysandra terminalis | reverse complement strand
TATGAAATCCATCATACTCATCATGTCATTAGGCACTATTGCATAATTAGTATTCCTATAATTACAGAAAATAGGAACACTTTGGGTTCAATCCTAATAAAACTAATGGCCAATCATTATATTAGGCTTGATTATTAAACATTACAAGCCGATTTCTATAAATCCTCTTAATCATGCAATCAACAACAATGAATTAAAGAACCTAAAAATAACATGAAAATAAACCATAATAAAGAAGGTTAGAGTTTACATCAATACTTTCCAGGAACTTAGCTGCTCATAATGCTTCTTCTTCAACCCGTTATTAATCTCTAAGAAAAAGAATTAATCTATCCTATGGCTAATACCTCTCCTTTAAAACGAAATTAGAAGTCCCTATATATAGATAAAGCAATCCCAAAAGGATTGGAACTTTAATCCCGCAAGAACTCTCTCAAAGAAAACTCCAATTTCGGCTTTATTTTCGGACTGCCCAGAACATCTACCTTATAACTCAATTTTGACCCAAAAAACATTGGAATTTGAATGTGTCTATTAGATCTAAAGTTGTAGAATGTCATTTTATCTTTCCAACGGGACCATAATTACCTCAATAGGACTTTAATTGAGGGAGTTATGGCCAAAATACAAAAATTGCTTTGTGTTGTAACTGGCAATTCAGCTCGATCGCAAATTGGGAGCTCGATCTCAAATGCGATCGATCGCATCTAACTGTGCTCGATCATAGTGTATCTCTGGGCCTTGTTCTGGGCTGATTCTAGACTTGTTCCTTTGGGCTTTGCTTGGGCTTCCACCGTGAGTCTTCTACATGGGTTTCAAGGTATAATTAGGCTTGAAATGAAGCCTTGATCATTAGCAATGAAGCTTGTTCCCATTGAAGCTTTAAATGGCTTAATTTAAGTCATTTTCTCCTTATCTTTATTAAACCTTAAAAATAAGATAAATGCATTAATTCATTCTCATTAAATCTCTATAAGACTAATAAGGATCAGTAATAAGTCTAAAAGTGCAAGTGTTAGACACTTATCAGGTGCCTCAACTAACCTAATCGTCTCACCTAAATGGTCATAGCAAGGGCTAACAATTTGTCGGTTCAGATCGTCGGGATTAACATAAGGTATAAAGGGTGTTATACATGTCTAAGCCCGATTCGGTATGCTTTTGGACCTAATTAAGAATGAAGTCAGATCCCAGATCCCAGATCCCGACCCTAAATTGACATGAAAAGTCCGAGCGAACATGGTTGCTCAACTAGTCTAATTGTCCCACATGTATGGCCATAGTATAAGAGATGTTATACATGCCCAAACCCAATACAATACGATTTTTGGAGCTAAGAATGAAGCCAGGCCTTACATTAACATGAAAAGTCCGAGTCTAACCTGATTAAGCTTGATTCTTGAGTTTATATATATTTTTAATAAAAAATTCTCACAATCTTTATATGCATCTATATTTACAAATTTTGCTACATATTTTTCAACATTTCAATAAAAAATGGGAAATTTTATAAAATAATTTGAGATAATGATGAAATAACCTTCAATATGTTAAACCTGTAATATATGCATGGAAATTAAAATCGGATTGGGATCGGCCAATCTTATATATACTTAATCCAAGCTTGGTCCTACGCAATTCGGGCTTCTATAAAATCGGGCTTGACAAGCCTGTGGGCCAAAAAACCGAGCCTTAACCAGGATTAAATTGGGCGGGCTCGTCAGGCCTAAACGGAGCAGGCTTAATTTGCCAACCCTAATCATAGCCTAATCTAACCATAGCATTGCATTTGTTTGCTTTACAATGCGTGTGATTAATAATTTCTAAAAAACAAGTTCTTAATATCCATTATCAAAGTAAAGCTTCGATTAACCACCAATTTGTGGCTCAGTTGGTAGCAAGTTGGGTTCTAGTGGGCGTCTCCAGAGGTAAGTCTGGAGTTCGAATCCCACTAGAAGCACTCGTGGCCAGGGGTTTACCATAATTGCTCCCGCCCCGAACGTGGATTAGTCCCACACCCAAGTGGGTGTGGGGACACCGCGTGATTAGGACCCAAAAAAAAGAAGAAGTAAAGCTTGGATTGTTGTTAATGGTGTCATCTTCTTTGACTAGTTTCACAACTGCATCTTAGATAGTTATTCATAATTTCATAACATAATATAGAGGAAATAACATCTATATATCTTAATATTTTATAAATGAAAACTACAACCAAGGGCTTATGAACTCATTTAAGGATCCTTAACACCATATTTGGATACTTAGTTTGATGCTACAAAGGATGATGACCCAAATTCCGAGTCACATCGAGGTGCTCAATTAGGGGTGCACATGGGTTGAATCAAATATATCAGATAATCCGGTGATTCGAATCTGGGACTTCCAATTCCTGAGCTAGAATGCCTACCAGTTGAACTAATCCGTATAGGTTAATAGAATCAATCCCCTTTAAAATGGTTTAGTTCTAGAATTTTAGACCCAATACATAATTGGGGTAGGATTTGGTTTTAAAAAAAAACGGCAACTAGTATTTGTTAAATGTCGATCTCTTAGCTTTGTAAAATGATTTATTAATTATTATTTATATCATTGTAAATAAAGTACATTGCTATAAAATAAAAAAATATTTAAGTTACTTAAATTTTAACAATCGAAAATTATAAAATTTATTAATTTATCTAATTAAAACAAATGGAGTTTTGATTTACTAATTCTTATTTTTATATTTTAATTTCTACTATATATTTATTTATGTTATGGATGATGTATAATACATTTTGGGTGTAGTTATAGATTGTTTTCTTGTTAGTCAAATAATATTAATATAGTGTGTTAGCACCCAATTTTGCGCACTCCAACTCTTCATACGAATATTCAAACTTTGATCTAGATCTATATTCCTTTACTTCCATGACGGAGTTTTTTATGTGGCAAAAATACCCTTATCACTCTACCAATATTTGAAAATGACCGAGATCCACCATTTTTTAACACATATTTAATACCTGGGCTTTAAAAGAATATTCATTATAATTTTGACTCATTTGGCAAATATACAAATAATGAGTTTTCTACTTAAACAGGCATCCATATTTTAATTTAGCCCACTTCAAATGATGGGTCAATGAGAATCTATTAAGATAAGCTCAATTTACATAGTCCATATAGTAGGCCTAAAAAGAACACAAAAAGACAAACTCAATCTACTTCATCACACGCATCTCAAGCCTTTCACACTTTTGTCTACATGCTATAACTAGATGTGTGGCATTGGTCTTTGCTTGACTATCCATTAAATCCTACAACCTTCCTAAGCTTTTCACATTTTTCGTATTCTTTCTATGGCTAAGAGATAGATGGTCTACATTTCATATTGAGGTGTAACATTGATCTTTGCTCCATGACCTCTCAATTATCATAAGCTCAAAATCCTTTCACATTTTTTGGCATTCTTTGTATGGGCCAAGAGATAGATGGTCAACATTCTATATTGAGGTGTAACATTGGTATTTAGTCTTTGACTCATCAATTCACACAACCATCCCAAGTTTTTTCCATTATTTTGGCATCACATTTTGATGTTCAAAGCCCTCGACCCAATGCTACTTACCTTTTATGCCATCTACTTATATCAATTCTCTAACAACTCTTTCACTTGCATTAGCCTGCATAATTATTTTTCATCATGTTAGATGTCTTTTTATAAATACTTAAATATTTGACATAAATCATAGTTTAATTCTATGCATATTTACTTTTTTCTAACCACTCATCCACTTCTGTTAGTTCCTAAAAAATATTTTTTTTTATCTTGTTAGGATTCGTTTCACTTTATTATTAGTGCTCTCGTATTTCTCATAACCATGTTTCTTCTTCAAGGATACTTATATTTTTTTTAATTATTCATTTTTTTATTGGCTTATAGGAATCTTTATATTATGTTAGTTTGTTAAGTATTTTGGCATTCATGGCAATGTTATTTACGTGTAATGCAAATTCAGAATTCAAGTTGATTCTAGAAGATTCTGGAAACATCCCACAGCTGGTCACTCGTGTAATATTGAGAGACTTCTAAGTTTAGTTGTGACTTCTAATCCAAGAAGTTTCTAATTCAAGAAGACTCTAATTCAAGAGGGTTTCGAATTAGAAAATTCAAATATTTCGTCTCTAATTATTTTTGGAGAGAAATCTGGATTTTTCTGTTAAGTTTCTACAGTTGGCCACATGTTCAAAGTAAATAAAAACTTTCTAATAAAGTTGGACTGTTTCCCAACCTAATTAGATTAGTTTTGAATTTTCCAAATACAAGGAAATCTGGTGTGATAATGGAGTTGCCGTTTTGGGTTGAAGAATCTGCTTTGATTGAAGATTGAGAAGTTTCTAAAACAGAGGATGAAGATTTTGTTTTTGAAAAACAGAATACATCATCACGTGGGTCATACGTGAGTTGGTACAACTGGTATTTGAAGAGAAAGCTTCTAATCTCAAAAGATCTCTCAAATAAAGAGAAGCTTGCAGATTGCGTGAGATGTTACAGCTGGTGGTTGAAGAAAAGCTTCTAAAAACAGAAGATCAAGTAAATCTAAATTGTTATTCAGTTGAAGGCAATATTCTGAAATATTGTGGATTTAGCAAGTGACCAACCGGACAAGATCTTCTTCAATATAGTGTTGCTAATTAATAGCAAATGTTGATTATCTTTAACGGAATATTCTGAAAAGATTTGTGATGGAGATCAAGAAGATTTGAAAGAAAAATTGAATAAGATTGTGATCTATTTTGAAGATTTGTTATAACAGAATGTTGCAACAGTATTGCAACAACCTATCATCCGAGAATCTGAAAAGATCTGTTTACCTTCTTTATAAATACATATTAAATTTCGTGAATAAGGTGAACTCTCAAAGATATTCAAGAATATCATATCAGTGTTTTTACAGTTCTTCAGGAGAAGAACTTTGAGTCTTAGGGAGAAGGCGACTGCAGATTGAAGAGAGTTCAATCATGCATGCATAAGTCAAGGGGTGCTTGCTGAACAAGTCCATGGAGTTGATTCTACACAATGGCGACAGAATTCAAGAGGGAGTCTTTAATTTGTGTAAGAACAAATTGGTGTATGTAATCTCGTTTGCTTTAGTGGATTGTTCATCATCTGGACGTGGTCCCGAGGAGTAGGTGTATACCGAACCTCATTAAAATTGCCTGTGTTATTGTTTTGATTTTCATTGGATAACACTAATTAATCTAACACTTGCTAGAACTTAGATTAATTTATATAACCGGATCTTACAGTATCTTAGGGTTTGTTTGGTACATACACCATCCCCTTAACCAGCTTGCTCACCTTAAAATATTCTTCTAGTCCTTTCCATCCATGATCACCACGTCTTTACAAACAAAATTGCTCTATATAGGACCCTACTTCTCCCCCAAAATGGGAATTTCAAGTGCTTCAAAAGGAACCTATAATTCTTAGGAAAAACCTAGTCTGTTAATCTGAGAAAGAAGGTCCATATGTACCTAGCTATGCTGCAACGAACAAAAAGGTGACCGATTTACTCCCCCATCACCCCTACACATGAAACACATTTGTCAGAAAATGGATGTATGCTTCCTTCTCTGTTGTAGGTTGCCCAAAGCATTAATCCTCTTTAGCACGGTGGTCCATACAAATGCTACAACCTTCCAATTTGAAAAAAAAAAAATAAGTCTGGAGGGGGAAGAGAGTTGTCCCTATGAAGATTCTTAAAGGAGGATTTGGAAAAAAAAAAAACACCTTTGAGATCTAACATCCACACATGATTGCCTGATAAGGAAGGGTATGTGACAACATTACGAAGGAGAAAGGACAATGAGGAAAGTTCCTCTATCTTCTAGACGAGGATCACGTCTAAATGGTAGGGACAAATCAAGAGCCAATAAAGACCACGAGAGAACCATGACGACTAGCCTCTTTCAACCTGACCAACCTGAAAAGCCAAGGAAAACAAATATAAGTGTCCCCCCACTACAAGTAGTACCAGAATCTGATCCTAGACCCTAAATTAAGTTTAAGGATAGAAAAGACTAGCTAGCTTGTGAATTTCTTTTCAAGGATACAAACCGCACACCCTCGTTCTAGGGCTGACATCCTCACCCCTCATGAGAACCATACTTGTTGCTGATAACATTGAACCATAACATTGAACCACAAACTGTCACTATCTAAACAAAACCGTCAAAGCCATTTGCCCAGCAGTGCTTGTTTCTGGTACTGATATTGACAATGTAAACGACTCCATTCTTTTTGGACCTATTCACTCATTCCCACTTCACCACGTAGTCCATCTTAGGACCATTCCATTCCCACAAAAAATCTCTTTGTAGCTTCTTAATGATATCAATCACTTCTTTTAGGAATTTAAATAAGAATAATAAGTGCACCAGAATGTTCAACAATGATGCTTGGATGAGTATGATCTTACCGTCGAGGGACAAATAATTCCTCTTTCAAGAAGCTAGCCTTCTTTTCACCTTTTCAACCACCGAACTCCAAAAGTCTAGAGTTCTAGGATTACAACCCAAAAGGATACCTAAGTACATTAGAGGCCACTTCACATTCTTGTTAAACACCAATTACTCTAAAAGCTCAAGCTGTTGGAGAAGGGCACAACAATGTAAATCAAATGGTTCAACGCCCTCCCGCACGTGCAGGCGGACACAGGAACAATACATCTGTAGGAGAACATAGGGCACCAAGGCAAACACAGAAATACACCCCCGGGATTCGATCACTTGACCTCTCGCTCTGATACCATGTTAAACACCAATTACTCTAAAAGCTCAAGCTGTTAGAGAAGGGCACAATAATGTATATCAAATGGTTCAACAATTCCTACATCCTAAAACTCTCGTTATATCATGTAATGCCCACTCATTGATCTTGATCCCTAAAATGGCACTTTTTTAAAAAAAAAAAAATTAACTTTAAGCTCAAAACACCGAAGGATGCCTTTAACCTTGAAAGCCTACTCCATTAATGCATCAAAGAAAAGTATTGTATCATCTTCATATTGGAGATGTGATACTGACACACTATAGGACCCCACCTGAAACCCTCACCACATCCAACTCAATAGCCTTGCTAATGAATGAACTGAGGACATCACTGACCAACGTAAAGAAAAACAAAAAGAAGGGATCTCCCTGACGTAGATCTCTAGATGACTGAAAGAATCCACATGCACTCTCATTAGTGAGAACTAAGAACAAATTCCTAAAACACCCACTAGTCTATCTCCTCAATCTCATTCCAAACCCCTTCTAGTATAACACTGAATCCACAAAATTCCACTCCACCCTATCATAGTCCTTTTCTAAATTCAGCTTACACACTATATATTTTTTATTAATAACGATGAGCTTTATTGCAAAACACAGTTACAAGAGAACAAAAAAACCAAAGGTTCCCCAAGAAGGGGCAACCAGAAAAAACAGAAGAAAAAAAAAGTTACAAAAGCACCAAGCTTACAAGGAAACACCACCACACAAGACCACCCCACATTTTACTTGACTACAAAGAGAGCACTGTTTCCTAACATCTCATGATGTCCATCCATGATGTCTTTGAACCCAGGGAGTATGCAAGCCCACGATGAAGCCAAACTCATAGTGGAATCAATGAGTGCACCAAGGCTTCTACTCTTATCTTCAAACACTCTCTTGTTTGTCTCCCCCATATTCCCCACAATACAGCAAAATATACAACTTTGTACAAAATTTGCCCACGTTTTCCAAGGGAAGGGAAACACGACTGATTAAGCATGTCAAGGGACTAAAAAGGTCCCACCTAATCAACTCCAACCAGTCTAATAAATAAATCTCAGATCTGACTTGCCCACCAACAACCAATGAAAAGATGATCTACTGATTCCCTTAGACTCAAAACCTGTGTTGCACAGATTCGGCCATCAGTCTAACGAATCCCGTGTCCATACGTGTGGACACGGATTCGGACACTGACACTGCGCAGATTCGCCAAGTCACGGCTGGTAGCCGTGTCGCACAGAAAAGAAGAAGAAGAAGAAGAAGAAGAAGAAGAAAAGTAGAGAAGAAAACGAACTAACCTTTCCTTTCTTCTTGTTGGAGCTGAAGCCCTTTTTTCTTTTTTTGATCTGAACGAAGCCTCCATTTGTTTTCTCTTCGATGGAAGAAGAACCTTTAAACCCTAAGCAATATTTATTCCTCTTACTTTCTGTAATTACAAGTTTACCACTGGCTTGCTTGTAATTACAAGTTTCTATCACTTTTATTTCTATAACTACAAATTTGCCACCAATAACTTGTAATTACAAATTTATCTTATTTTTATTTCTATAATTACAAATTTGCCATCAATAACTTGTAATTACAAATTTTCAACTAAGATGTGATTTACCTGTAACTAAAAGTGGGTCACAAAGAAACTAATTTTTAAAAATATAATTAAAAAATAAAAATAGCTGTGTCCTCGAATCCTGTTTTTTACAATTTGCCGAATCCGACACCTCGTATCCGTGTCGGACTCCGACACCCGTACCTGTACCTGTACCTATGCAACATAGCTCAAAACACATAGGGCACACCTGGGAGGACAGAGCCAAATATGGTCTCCTCCTTTGTATCATGTCTGCAGTGTTGATTTAGTACAAAAGGGTGGCCCAAAACAAAAGCTTGAACTCTTTGGGGTAATTTAGCATTTCATAGGAAAGAAGTGGAGAGCTTAGGAGAAATCGGGCTGGGGTCTGAAACTAGAATGGACCAGAATGATTTAACAAAAAATCACCCATTAGGCTCTAGACACCACACTCTAGAATCTGCAAGGGCTTCGTCAATAACCACATTTTTCAGAAAAAAGAAAATAGATGCCATTTCATCCAAGTCTACAAACCTAGGATCCTGAAGGAGAGGAAGATTCCATGAAAGACCCGAAACGGACCAGCTAAAGACCTCATAAACTAAAGACTCTTTGTGGATTAAAATACGGAACGTTCTAGGGAATCTAGAGGCCAAAGTAGATTCCCCCACCAAAGATCCACCCAAAAATGAATAAAGGAGCCAGACCTAACGAAAAATCTCACAAACTTGTAGAAAATATGAAATAATCCAGAAATTACCTTCCAATGACTAGTCGGTCGTATATTAGCCGCATATTTCATATCGTAACGCGAGTTTCGTATTCAGTTGCAATAATGGATCTCCACAAAGCTTCTCTCTTAACACTGAATCTCCATAATCACTTTCCCAAAAGAGTAAAATATACAACTATGTACAAAATCTACCCCGTCTCCCAAGGGAAGGGAAACACCACTGATTTAGCATGTCCATCACTGAAAAAGGTCCCATCAAGTCAACTCCAACTAGTCTAATAAAGAAATTCCAAATCTGACCCACCGACCAACAAGTAATGAAAAGATGGCCCACTGATTCCCCCAAATTTAAACACATAAGGCACACCTGGGGGGACAGAGCCATACACGGTCTCCTCTTTTGCATTATGTTTGCAGTATTGATTCAGTACAAAATGGTGGTCCAAACAAAAGCTTTAACTTTTAGGGTACTGTAGCACTCCTTAGCAAAGAAGTGGACAGCTTAAGAGAAACCGGATTGGGATCTGAAACAAGAATGGACCGGAATGATTTAACAAAAAAGCACCCATTGGGCTCTAGACACCACTCTAGAATATGTAAGGGCTTCGTCAATAAACACATTTTTCAAAAGCAAGAAAAGAGATGTCACTTCATCCAAGTCTAGTAACCTAGGATCTCAAAGGAGTGGAAGACTCCATGATAGACCCGAAATGGACCAGCTAAGGACCTCGGAAACTAAATTCTCTTTGTGGAGAGAAATACGGAACGCTCTAGGGATCTAGAGGCCAAAGTAGATTCCCCCACCAAAGATCCACCTAAAAATGAATAGATGAGCCAGACCCAACGAAAAATCTCGCAAACTTGCAGAAAATATGAAATAATCCAAAAATTACCTTCCAAGGACTAGCCAATCGGATAATAGTCGCATGGTTCACATCACATCCGTTAATGTGAGTTCTGTAGTTACTTGCAATAATGGATCTCCACAAAGCCTCTCTCTTAACACTGAATCTTCATATAACCACTTTCCCAAAAGAGCATTTTCCCTATTTTGAAGGTTTTCCAGATCAGTACCCCCTTTATCTTTTTCCTTACACACATCTGCCCACCTAACAAGATGGTCTCTCTCTCTCTCTCTCTCTCTCTCTCTCTCTCTCTCTCTCTCTCTCTCTCTCTCTCTCTCTCTCGGATTGAGGATTATAACACCGGAACCGAACCCGACTATACCCGGAACGGTCTTTTATAATAGGGTTCGGTTCAGGGACAACTTAGACCCAAACCAGACCCGAACCGAACCCGCCCCGTTGACACCCCTAGATATCATCTCAAAACATCTAAGAATGCATTTTGTCAAAAAATGGTATCTCTTGACGACTCAAGGAAAATGATTGTATAATCTGCAAACTGCAAATGAGACAATGGCACTTTATCCTTTCCTATTTCAAAACCTTGAATCTTACTGATCTCCACCCTCCTAAAAAAACCACTAAGGACATTACTAACAAGGGTAAAAAGAAAAGGAGATAATGGATCCCCTTGACGTAAACCCCTGGATGACGATACTACTCCTGAATTACCCCCCATTTAGCCAGAAAAAGAATATGACATTTCTAATGCAACCTCTAATCCACCGACACCACTTTTCTAGGAATCCCTTCCATCTTAAGACCGACTCCACACCCCCATTCTACCCGATCATAGGCCTTTTCCAGATCTATTTTAAGCACAAAAACCAATTCCTTTTTCCTCAACACATTCATTGGTAACCAAAATCCTATCCATGTTTTGTTTTTTCTTTGATACACTCTCCCCTTTCATTCTATTTACGAGCACTTTGGCAATAATCGTATAAACACTGGTTACCAAACCGATAGGTCTGAAATCACTGACTTTTGTGGCCCCTTTGATCTTAGGAATCAACACTAGAAAGGTTGCATTGGTGACTTTATTGAGAAGACCACTAGCCTGAAATTCTTTAAACACTTTCATTAAATCCTCTTTGATGATATCCCAGCAATCTTGGTAAAATGCCATTGAAAATCCATCTAGTCCGGGAGCCTTGTTTCTATCCATATCCTAAAATGCTTTTCTTACTTCTTCTTCCTCAAAATATTTCTCTAATTCTCTTGCTGAATTCTCATCCAATCTAGATCCATCTAACCTCTCCAAGTCAAATCTGTAATCTTGTTCATATCTGTACAACTTTGAAAAAAAATCCCGCCACTTCCTCTAGTATTTCTTTTTATCTTTTATCATCATTCCATTTTTTTCCAACATCACAACATCATTCTTCTTTTTTCTAAAATTTTTCATCGTATGGAAGTAATTTGTGTTGCCACCGTCACCTTCTTTTAACCAAAGTACTTTCGATTTTTGCCTTCAATTCACCTCCTCCTTCAATACCTCTTCTAATTCTTTCTTTACGCTTCTCCTAGACTCCCTCTCTTCTCTATCCAACAATCTAATTCATTCCTCCCTATCAATGGACTGAATTCTATCTAAAATCTGTTTCTTTCTATCCGGGTTCCACCCAAACACACCTTTGTATTCCAAACTTTCAGGTTTTTCTTGACTCCTCTTGGAAATTTCATGAAATCGAAACCTTCCCATCTCGTTCCCATTTCATCACTTCCTTGAACTTAGGATGGAGAAGCCACATGTTCTCAAACTTGAAAGGCGGGGGGCCACCTCTCAACACCTGATCCATGGAGATAAGGATAGGTAAATGATCTGAGATTGGTCTAGAAAATACTTTGGGAAGTCGTAGTATAGTGCTCCTCCCAATCCAATGAAACTAGCATTCTATCTAGTCTACAACACACTAGATTGTTCTGTAAATTCGACCAGGTGAATCTTCCACCAACAAGAGAAAAGTCAATCAACTAAATCATTAATAAATTTCAAAAGTGAATCTAAAAAACGTGTTTATTGCTTCTTAAGCTCAAGATAATTACAAAGATAAGCAGTTGTTGAAAGGATGACCATTTATTCTTGATATTCTAAATAATTTGAGATAGGATTGCATATCGTGTGTGACGCTCTTCCCAAACCTATCCTTATGGGAATAGCTGATTTAATATAAGAAACTGCAACAAATCTTCCAAAGAAGGGAGTTATCTTATCAAGTATTCATATTCACCACATAAAATATAAGAAAAGCTTCTCAAGTACTTATATCACCAACATAGCAATGAAAACACTCAATGACTGTTGCGAACTCTTAGTTAAGTTATGGAATTAATCAAAGTAAATCTATAGAACTAATAGTTTGAATAATTATTTATTGTTCCCATATTGTATGATTTGACATGACTTCTTCTTGTTCAATTTGAAGGCATCAAGGAATACAACTTCTAAAGGATTTTATGCAACCTGAACATGTATGCTGGGAAAGAGCTTCAGCTTTTAACCAAACCAGATGATAAAAGCAACATGGGCCTGATAATAATCTCCTTTCTAACTGTCCCAAATGGTTTCTAGCCCTATCTAACTTTAATATCATCCTACTTGAATTAGACTTAGTGGCGTACTAAATATTTTGCTTCTAGAACAACTCAGATATCAGTTATTAAGCTTTAAAAAAAAATCAATTACTGTAAAAGAAAAAGGCTTAGATTTCAATCCCAATGAAAGCACCAGTATGTCATGTGTGAACCATGATGAATTCATAAAATTTGTCACAAAATGTCTGAACTACTCTCTCTAATAGACTTCAAACTACTTTGATACTATAATGAACTCCTTTTAAGTTTTTCTTTTCTTTTTCACATTTTCTGAAGTTAGAAAGAGAAGATTCTTAACTTGTACAAAGAAATTTAATTAATGAAGAAGCAGTTATACATTGAAACATAGAGTTGTAATCTTGCTATTTTAAGCTTGTTAAAAATAAGTGATGTTGGTTTCATTTAGCTCCAAGGATCAGTTGGACTTCAAATGAAAATACCCCATAAGGAGGAACAAAAGCAATATTTTCTTTAATTGCACCGAGCGTTCAAACATAATCAAGGAAAGCTTGTACTGAATAGAGAGTTGTACAAAACAAATCTGTGTGATCATCTTAGGGAACTATAAAGATTTAATAATAAAAAAATAATGAATAGGTAAGATTTGCTGAGACCAGAGAGAGAGAGAGAGAGAGAGAGAGAGAGAGATTGACCTTTCGAGATCCTAGTACGGTACTGACTTGAGAGAGAGGGAGAGAGAAAGAGAGAGATCTTTTTTGATAAAAAAAAAAAAAAAAAGAGAGATCTTTCAAGATCCTAGTACAAATATTAATAATAAATTGCAAGAAGGTACTAAGAAGCTCTTCAAAACCCCATCACAGTACAGTCAAGAAGAAGTGAAAAACTAATACAAACCCATATGTTCTACATGATAAATACTAATAATAAATTACAAGAAGGAACTAAGGAGCTCTTCAAAACCCCATCACAGTACAGTCAAGAGAAGAAATGAAAAATTAATAGAAACCCATATATTCTACATGATATATCTTAATAACAAATTACAAGAAGGAACAAAGAAGCTCTTCAAAACCCCATCACAGTACACAGTCAAGAAGAAGTGAAAAAGTATTAGAGAAAGTAAGCAGATAAATCCTGAGATCATAGCACAGTACTAGGCTGAAAAACCACATATACCTTCTACATGATATATATATATATATATATATATATACTAAAAAAAAAAAAACTAAGAAGCTCTTCAAAAAACACATCACGGTACAGTTGAGAATAAGTGAAAAAAAATTAATAGAGAAATGGGTATTTGGTGAATGTTGATGAAGAAGATGCATACCTGGAATTTGAGAACTCATAAAGCTTGCCTCTTGGTGAAAAGACAATAAGCCCAACTTCAGCATCACAGAGAACAGATAGCTCAAAGGCTTTCTTCAGCAACCCATTTCGACGCTTGGAGAAGGTTACTTGCCTGCTTGTTGCGTTCTCTATCCTCCTCATCTGAGTCTTTCCCCTCACCATCTCTACACCTTTCCTAAGAAAAGATTCAAGAAAAAACATTCAAACCCAACAAAATCTCTGTAAAGCACACAAAACCCAGAAATTACCCAGAAAGCAAATAATGAAAATCCAACGAAAACAGTCAAAACTCAGAAAACGTCACAACCACCAAACCTCAACAAAACAGCTGAAACCCAGAAAAACCCAGAAACCCTTTCTTTCTTTCTTTCTTTTTTTTTTTTTTTGTTAAAGTATAGCTTCTGAGAAGGATACAAAACTTGGAGAGCAAAAACTATAACGAAATCTCACCAAAGCAACCAAAACCCAGAATTCCCAGAAGGCTCAGCGAAGGAAAAACACACAGATGATGCTCTGATTGATTGATCTTTTCAGCACAAACGGAACCTTTCCTTATTCATCATCTATCTCCTTCAGCTCTAACCCACAAAAAGATAAAGAAAGATAATATATATATATATATATATATATATATATATAAAAGAAGAAGAAACCTCAGGACCACCACCTCTTCTCTTTTCTTGATTTAGTAAAACTCCAAAATGGAAAGGAAAAAAGAACCAAAATAGAGAAATTTAAAAAGGAAAAAAAGAAACTGCTTTGAAAAGTCCTGCTTTCTTTCCCTCAATACCAAAAAAATCTCAAACAGGGTAAAAAGAAAGGAACAGCCTATCCGTACGAGAGTTAGCAACACGTCAACATCTTTCGTACAATTACGTACATAATGGACCAACAATTTCTCGCCACGTGTGTCCTTCGATCATCTCTATCGATGCCATTAAAAAAGCGTCACGTGGCTCTTCCTTGTCTGGCGTGTCAAACCCCTTTACTTTCTTTAAACGAGTATAAATAGAAGTACTATTGACAGACCGTTTTTTTTTCCCTTCTTCCAGCCTAAATAAATTCACTATGACTTCTATTGAAATGGAAAATTTCTTTATTAGCCCTGTGGTTGCCTAATGCTTTCAGATACTCCCTTATAGTTTAGATTCTTTCCATGATACACGATAAATAAAATATTATTTTCAATATCTATCCCTTCTTTTTCCGAAATGAATTTACCCAAATAGATACGGGTTTTGGAATATCCCATTTGAATCCCAACTGATAACCCTACTATACTAGCTAAACAACCAGGTCAAAAGGGCATATATGGTACCTTGAATAAGAGCAAGAACTTAGACCTGTATCGTCTGGAGTGAGATGCATGCAGTTTGCATTCACGCACGCCGCACATCTATTACATAAATGCGCACCAATACATCCAGGTTCTTACGCACTTTTCAAAGCCTAAAGGCTTTGGTGCATATCTACGCACCTAAGTGGACGCATGATGTGCATAAATGCGCACTATAACATTTGATGCAGTCGCCCGCACTCCAGATGATGTTACCCCCAAGAGCTCAACGCGATTTATCCCCTGACCACCCAAAGGATATATGAAGCGAGTAAGCCATTAATTGCTATCGTGATACTTAATTTATGATTCAAATCATCTAAGGTCCTCATTAAAGCGAATGAACAATAACCAATAAAAATCAGCCACATAACCCTGACATCATACAATCCCACTTGATTTTTTTTTAAATGAATAATTGATATTAACAATATGTGAGCCATGTCAAGCTTATATAACTGGTTTTGATGGGTTCATCCGGTCTGAATAAATTGTTTTATCCGATGTGCGAGTAAAGTTTGGAATTTTATAAAAAAGATGAAAAGGAAATATTTGAAATCAAATTTTGATATTATCGCCATGGTTGAAAAAACTTGAAGCCTAGGGAAGAATATGAAATTATGGGGTGACTTATACAGTTGTCAAAAAGAATTTACTTTCCTTAATGGGATATTTATTTATTTTATTTTAAAATACTATGATTGGATGATTCCTATTTCCAGCTTTATCTTGAGATATTTTCTACATTTGTATGGTTTGCGGTGTTTGATGCCAGTTGCCACCGACTGCTCCTTTTCCTTTCCATTTATGTGCTTTGGCGTAGGTTTTCTCCTATGCTTTTGGGGCTTCTTTGAAAAAAGAAAGGTTTTGGTGGTGTGGCCCCACAGCGTGCGATGATATGATGATGATGATAAACCTTCTTTTTTCAAATATTTATTGTTAAATAGTTTTGGGTCCCACAAAGGCACTATAAATGACTAAGAATTGAAATCTAAATGCTTTAAAGGGTTGAAAATAAGACATGTGTCAACATCGCCATGGAAAAACGACCTCACAACTACCTTGTTTTTTTTCTTTTTCAAATCTTACGTCATACCCCATGAGGTTGGTGACGTAACTTTTTAATATGTGTTTCATTGAAAGACCCCATTCTTTGATTTCGAGCTCAAGCATATTATAATCACTAGCTGTTGGTTGACACGTGCAATATTTCACATTAATATTTTGTTTAAAATTTGAAAGACAAAATTATTCTAATCGTTTTTTATTAAAATAAATCAAAATATTATACTATTTTTTAATTTATTAAATATTTTATTATATTAAAGATTATTTTTAGAAAAAAAAAAATGATACGCTTTTCGATGAATCTTTCCCTTAATAAGATAAATAAATGTTTTAAAATTCGGACCCTACATTGAACCTTAGAGCTGGCAACTCCAACCAAACCTGTCAACCTGCTCGAGTCTTCGCGGGTTTGGGTTTAGATTTTCAACCCATGGGTCAGGTTTGGATTAAGGAATTTCAACCCGCAAATAAAGGATAAGGTTTGGGTTAGCCTCTCTAACTTGTCGGGTTATTATACTATATGTTTTATCTAGTATACCTTAAAAAAATATATATACTAATTATATATACTGTTGGATTTTAGAGATGGGTCGACTCGACTCGGGGTCCCCACTTAATAGGACGTCCATATCTGATTAGAAGTATGGATGTGGATAACTTTCTTCTAATCAGATTAGGAGATAGAGTCCTAAGTAGAGTTGAGTTGAGTCTTCTATATATAGAAGACTACTACTCCCTACCCACAAATTGCTATTCACGTTTTTGGGTGTCCAGTCATAGAGAACTCTCTTCATCTCTTCTTCAAGAGATCTGGATTTGATATTGGCGTTCTATACAAAGCCCTAGGTCGATTGAGTGTGGATTCATTGTATGCGGTTCTAGTAATCACATATCCAACGTAGGACATTATCCAGTTCGATAGAGAGCTTCCGTTGCAGATTCAAGTTTGTGTGCATTGAGGTACGTGATCCGGATCGTTTACAACCTTCATTAGTATTAAAGCTACTGCGATACGTCTTCGTTGGACTGATGTATGTCGAGAAACCTCGTTAAATCTGCAACGAGTTATTAATTTTCTACAAAAATCTGCACCTGCACATGTGCGCGCCACTGGACCAATGGGCTGTTACGCTTGCGCGCACGCCTAGGCTTGTGTGCCTGCACACGCCTCTAGGTTGTTGTGCCTCTGTGCGGGGCCTGCACTATAGACTGCCCGCGCAATGAGCTGCGCATTGGGCTGCCCATGAGCAGCCCCTGCGCTAGGCTGGATGTGTTGGGCCTGCGCACTAGACCTGCTGCTCGTGCGCCACCTGCGCATTGGGCTGCCCGTGCGCGGCCGCGTGTTGCGCATGCACTGGGTTTCCCGTGCGCGTCTGGGCACTGGGCCCATTGCACTGGGCTTCCCGTGTGCGGCTTGAGCGCCTGATGGGCTGCGGCACAAAGCCCTATAATAGCCTTCCTGCGCGAGCATGCTGTTACTGAGCCGCCAGTTAGTCCTAGATAGTGATGCAAAATCAACAATGTGTGTATATGAGATGATAGAGATATTTACACTTTAATTGTAGTGATTTGGTCTCTTAGTGTATAGTAGCTGACCTAAACAAGGGTGAGAAATTTGATGGTAAGAACTATGACATATAACATAGGAAATTCCAATCTCTCCTCGGTGACACTACAAAACACAGGATTTTTACCGGTGGTCCGAAATCGCTGGCAAAGTTCTCCAGACCGTCATCCATTACTTTGTCAGCGGTTCAGGAGACCCCCGCCCTATCCTTGGCCAGGGAAAGAATTGTCAATGGACAAGACGACGGTTTAAATAGACCGCCGGCAATGGTTAGTTTTATCCTCAGCGGTCCAAAACCACTGTTATATAATCTATTTGGCGGCGGGCAAGACCGCTGAGTAATACCTAATGGACGGAGGTCTTCAAAGCCGCTGTCAATTACGGTACATTTGTGGGCGGTCCAAAACCGCTGTCAAAAGCCTGTTATATTGACTTTAGACAGCGGGTTTCTTGTAACGACTCGATCCCAGATTCCAGACTAAGAGAGATTATGTCATGACCCGAATCCCCAAACTATGACACGTGTACACACACATGCATAATCTGGTATTCCAAGCCGTGACTCTCACCCTCAACCAACAATCTCATCATCATCAATATATATAATCATTA
>JAUPMG010279912.1:0-18508 GCA_031762675.1 Pachysandra terminalis | reverse complement strand
ACTTATATCTTACTAGAACTAATTGAACTTCCGCTTATGTTTTCAATTTGGGTAGCCACTCCCGTAGCAATACGGGGGAAGGTTACGCTTGAACTGGAGAACCTGTGAAATACGGAATTTCCGGTTCGAGTCGTGACAAGAGCTTTACTTCCTTGGTGATCCTTCAGCAATCTTCTTCTTCCTCTTCTCCTCTTATTCTCAGCCAAAAGTTACAAAAGATATTTTAGGGTTTCTATTAGGGGTAAGTTAAGTCTTCTAACCCTTAACTAAATCTCAGCGCTTGAGTACCTTCTTTCTTATAAGAATGAATCTCAGCCTTTAGTTAGTTTTTAAAGTGAGAAAGATTAGGTGTATTAACATACTAGTTATACCATGTATTATAACCAATAGGAAAGCTTACATATTAATTCTTATTAAATCCCTCAAATTCTACAACTTAAGTCTTAAGTTTGTGGTATGTACAATTCGGTCCTTATTACTTATATTAGAATGTTTCATTACAGAGGGAGATCAGGACCCCAACATAGTTCAGATGAATTGATTCCTAGGAGAGATGACCAACATCCTTAGACAGAACCAGAACCCAGTGGTAGCCCAACCCAACAAGCTCCTAGAACAATTTAAGAAGTTAAACCTTGCAACTTTTAGAGGAACTACAAAACCTTTAGAAGCTCAAGAATGGGTAGATAATATGGAGAAAATATCTGCAGTCTTAGTGTGTTCCGGGGAGGATAAGGTTAGGTTAGCAACTTTCATGTTGGAAGGTGAAGCTCAAAGGTGGTCTAAGATGGAATTAGATGTGGGAGGTAATGAAATATCTTGGGAGCGATTCAAGGAATTGTTCTTCGAGAGTTATTTTTTACATAGTGTGAGAAACCAGATGGAGTTAGAATTCATGAGGTTTGAACTAGGAACCATGTCTGTAGTTGAATATGAAGCCAAATTCATAGAGTTACCTCAGTTTGCATCCTATGATGTAGCAGTTGAGTCTAGGAAAGCCTTCAGATTTGAGAGTGGGTTAAGGTCAAGCATTAGAATTAGATTGGTAACCCATCACCTCGTTTGTTGTTGTGATTGGTTGTGCAAGAAGAGTGGAGAAGGAAATAGTGGATTACTATTACGACCCGATTCTAGGGTGTACCCCTTTGGGGTCACCTCAAGAATTTGGTGACCAATCACAACAGCAAACGAGGTGATGGCGACGTAACTCTCACCCCCTCACCAGGAGGTGGTAAACAAGTGAGTAAACATGAGCTAAAGTAAACAAAAATTAAGTTCAATTGATTACTCAGTCCATTACCATACATAAGTGCGTGTGGGAGCTTCCTATCCCAATCCATCCTTATGTCTAACAGAGTTCGTAGCATAACCTGAAAAACAAAATCTGCAAAGGGTGAGCTATAAAGCTCGCGAGTAGATCCACAATACTTGGGCATTTACCCAGAAACATAATCTAGTAAATATATGCAGCAGAATGATATTAAGGGAAAAAGATATGGAGAAAGAAGAATTTATACTTACCTGTGTTGAACAGTCTAGGTTACCATTAATAGAGCCTTACTAGCACACTGATAAGTAAACTAAATTTAACATGTAACCATCTACAATTCACCCCGGCAGTACATCACAACAATCAACCACAATTATCACTACATGCAGTTCCCTCATCCAACCTCATATGTCTAAGTGTTATATCTATAGTCCTCTCAGACCTACGTAGCTACACAATGCAAGATGCTCCATGAACATACATAAGAAAATCTAGTTCCCTATCCGCAATCATAATCATTCACAATCATAATGTTATGCATGATAATGTTTCTATCATGAACTCTGGAGAGGCACGCGCGATCCGGACTGTAACACCATATAACTCACTAGTGGAGTCATGGACCCTTTCAGGCTAAGGATACCTCACCGATTATGTGTGTACAACACAATTTTAAGGGACTTTCGACCCTCGGGAATTCATGCCCCGCCTTTATTTTTATCTGGGACACCACCATCTAAATAGGATAGTCCAATGGCATCTGCTTCATGAACCTCCCTCTGTGACACTCATCCCAGTTCATAATACCAAACATTCAAAACAAAGACGAATCTCATGTCTGGGCCTATTGGACTACTCTGGTCCTCACCCTGGTCATGCCCATCTGGCGTATCCATCCACATAATCAATGCACATTACTCACTTTCGAGTAATACCCAATGGTCATCCTGACCATGGGTCCAATGTCCAAGGTCTCCATGTTACAGTTAATCTAAATTAGATAATGCAGAAAGGAGAAAACATTCCATTTCAAAACATCCGCAAACAATCATCTCATCATGTCAATGGATTTGCACATCCATACCAACCAGTCACGAGAGTAAGACATGAACTCTTTGACGGTAACACATTCTAATACATTCATCATATGCATTAATATTAGCATGCATTCACAAATCTCATAGGCCAAAAAGTAGAAAAGTCAATGACTCATTGGAACAATCCAAACATTTCACATATACAACTTAGTGTTCAGAATTACTAGGTTTTTCACTTTAATTCATGATCTAAACAATGATCCGGGTCCGTGGGGTGGTACACCCTTTACCCTTAGTCACACATTATTAGTCACAAAGAATCCCCCCTTTGGTGGATTCGTCAGTGGACCGGAGGATCCACCGACAGTGAGGCATATAACAATTTAGTGTTCTGCTGGTCGGTTCGTCGGCGAACCGACAACCACCCGACGAGCTTTGTCGGCGGGTTCGTTGGCGTACTGACAACCACTAACGGGTCAATACGTGCAAGGGTAAGTTCCCTTCGTTGGTTCCCTCGGTATATAGGGGTATGCACTGATGGATGCATCAGCTAGTGTGTCGGTGGGCCGACCACTCACCGACGGATCAAAATGTCACATAATTTAAGTCCTGGTCGGTTCAGTCTTCGGTGGTTGAAGAAGCACCGACGGCTCTCTTCGGTGGGTTCTTCAGTCGATCGACCACCCACCGACGGGTCAAAGCTGTCCTTTTCACTAGGTTTTGGTCGGTGGTTTCTTCGGCGTGCCGAGGACTCACCGACGGCTTCGTCGGTGGGTGCGTCGATGGACCGACCACTCACCGACAAGCTCGGTCACATATAAGGTTTCTGTCGGCGGGTTCGTTGGCACACTGACACCCACTGACGATCTGCATTACACAAACGAAGGCCTTGTCGGCGGGTGCATCGATGGACTGACCACCCACCGACAGACGCGATTCTAAGTTTTCTTGCTTCGTTCAAGTCATGAAAGTCATGGGGTCTGAAGGGGGTTCCCACTAAGATTAAAAGGGAAGACACACAAGATCATGCTAAGTTAAATTTAAACATTCAATCATATTTAATCAATACATTTACAACTAAAGGATTTTCTAGCATTTAAAATCTTACAAACTCATGAGTTGCACACAGAACATTCAGCAAAGACATTTCTCAGAAGTTCAAACTTAATAACTAGCCATAACACCTATGCTCATGCCATTATAACATCAAGTTCTGAGTTATTCACATTCATATCATCCATTACATTATCATGTGTGAAGAAAATGCACGTATAACCAGAAAATGGTGTGTTTAAATACCCAGGTAATGGGGAAGTACTCACCTAGCATTAATGGTGAAAGCTTCTCCGCTAACTCTCATCTTCCACCATAACTCCAGCTCTAGGGTTTACTCCCATTCTCTCTCAAATTCAGCAACATTAAATGTTCAGAAAATGCCTAAAGAGAGAATATATACTCCTCTCTTAGGGTTTGGTTATCTCATGGGCTCAGATTTGGGTTGCCTAGCCAAAAGGCTTAATGGGCTAGCTCAAATCTTGAGTCTAACTAACCATTGGTGTCCACAAGTTTCATAAGGTCCAATCAACAAATTGGGAGGCTAACAACCCACCAATACAAGGCCACAGTCTAGGCAATACACACAGTTGTGTTTCTAATGAATTAGGGTAAAAGTACTAAATTACCCTTACTAAAAGTTCAAAATTTTCCGGGTCATTACAACTACTACAAGGAAAAAAAGGACAAGAGAGAGGTAGAAGCAAGTAGAGGATCATCACAAAGGTCTACAGATCGAGACTAGAGGCAAAGAAGGAGAGACGAGGCTTCAACACTTGCACAACCTATAACAATCCAAACTAAAATAATAGGGTTAATGTTCAATTAATAAAAGATTAGGGAGTAATTTAATTTTTTAGTAAATTAGCTCATTAGTTTGACTTGACTTGTTGTGATTGGTGGGGTGGACTATAGGAAACTAAGTGCATCACATAAAATCATAACTCTCATAAATTATAATGATGGGCTAGGATCTCATAGGAACTTTTAATCTAATGGCCGAGATTTAATTAAGGTTAATACTAATTATAACTTAATTAGGATTCAATTATTAAAGAAGGATTAATGACTAGCTTAACTATAATTAGGAATATTAATCTAAAGGTTAGAATTTTAAATAATTTAATTTAATGGCTAAGATCTAATAAAGAATTAGAACTAATCCTAAACTAATAAGGAAGAAGGATTTTAATTTAATAAAGACTAAGCTAGATAAAAACTAATGATTAATTCAACTATAATTAGGACATTTAAATCAATGGCCGAGATTTCGTAGGATCTTACTAATCTAATCTAAGGGTACAAAACAGAAACTAATCCAAGACGGATAAGGACTCCTAGATGTAATACAACTAAAAACAGAAACTATAAGAGCACTAGAGCTAGTCGTATGAGCGATATTTCAAAGAAAGAGAGAAGAAGAATTGCTGGATTTGTAGAAGTTTAGATTTGAAGAAGAATAAGGTGTTCTACTCAACAGTAATTAACAATCCAATTAAAATCTTATCTTTGATATGAACTAGGTACATATGTCATATTCCTTGAGTATGACATAGCATACCTAATATAGTTCTCTATCTTTTACTCCTTTTTTAAAATATGATAGTGGTGCAAGGATGCGCCACTAGGTGTGCAAGGATACACCACTTAGTGTGCATCCTTGCATCACTAAATGTTCAAGGATGAACAACTAGTGTCCAAGGATGCACCACTAAGTGTAGAGGGATGCACCACTAGTGTCCAAGGATGCACCACTAAGTGTGTAAGGATGCACCACCTAGACTAGTGGCAGAAAAAAAATGAGTTACAAATCATGCTTGTGTAAACAAAGCACAATATTCACTGTAGATAATGAATCAGACTACTTGAGATATGAAAATAATGTTCAAAAAAGCATTCGAGATTACTTAGATCTGAACCCATTGCTAAATCTGATCTTGTTATATTAATATACCTAAAATAAGATCCAAAAAAGTCTTCAATTTCCTGAATCCATTGCTAAGTCTAATATGGTTAAAGCACAATCTAGTGCTATGGAGTATGCTTGCTCATAGAAAACGTCATTTCTTTATTAAGAATTAATAACTGAATTCAAGTTTAACACCCAAACATGTCCTAAATGTCGTCAGTTCAATTATCCATTGGAAATTAATTGACGTTAAGAATCCTTTAACAAAGCTAATACTCCATTTGGTCTAATCAGAAGGGAGACATGCTTAGCTTGATATAGTTTAGGTGGTTTGAATGCCAATGGGTAAATGCTAATTACCTGTATTTTGTAACAACTTGATGAAGAAAGATGGTCATTTATAGATTCGAAAAGTCGGCTCCAACACAAACCCTTTCATATCAGTTAATTACCTAAGCTTAATCATCAATAAACCATAGAGAAGAAGGAGACGAAGGGAAGGAGAGAGAGAGAGAGAGAGAGAGAGAGAGAGAGAGAGAGAGAGAGAGAGAGAGGGTTTAGAGTGGGGGTAGTTTGGGTATTAAGGTTTATTTCAAAAAGCAAATACTAGGAGAATGCATAGACAAGTCCTCTGCCATATGGTAGATATGGTAGAGGGCCAATAGACAAATATTTATGACTTCAAATATTTGGAAGGTAATATGTTTTCGTCTTACTATTTTTTGACAATAAGATATGTAAAGTAACGGAGATAGGTAATTTTTCTTTTAAGTTATCATTATTACCAAACACTTTTTTCTTCAAACCAAACAACTTATTGATGTTGTGGATAAGTGCTCCCGTTGAGTCATTTATCCAACAAATGCTTATCCAAAAGCATAAGCCGGGCCAAACGTAGCCTAATCCAACCAGGTCACTTTGATATTCCACATTTATGGTATTTTGCGTATCTTACCTCTTATATGGCCTAATTTATAATGATATTCAAATTCTTTTAATATAGGGAATTTTACAAAAAAAATTATAAAGAAGCTCTACAATTCCAAAATCATGAGAGAAATACAATATTGACAAAACCATTATTTCGTATGTTTTTTAACTTTCTATTTTCTAATTTTGCTATTTTCTTTTGAAGACAATGAAGAAGAAAACGAGTCTCTCTCTTTCAAACTATTTCTCTGGCTCAACCTCTCATCAATCTCTCTCATTCTCTTCTTCTTATTCTTGTTTCTATCAAGCCCAACTCAATCAAATCCATACCAGCAAGTCCTTAATCTCTCTCATGCGCTCTCGCATTCTTTTCTTCTTATTGTTTTTATCAAACCCAACTCAATCAAATTCATATCAGCAAGCCCCCTCCCCCTTTTTTTTTCTTATCTACTTCTTTCGTAGAACCCAACCAAATCCCTAAATCCCATTAATGTCTTCAAACCCTTAATTCTTTCCAAGAATCGTGACTTTTTGGAGCAGATGTAATGTATGACTTTTTTTTTGAACCGCTATTTTTTTTTTCTTAGTCATTTTTTGGACATTTGTTAAAATTATGTATCATAGGTTGTAACTCAATAAGTACAAGTCTTAATGTCAAAAGAATGCAAGTGTTATTCGAATGTTTATACCCCATGATTCTAACGCTTGTACTGTGTGATTCTAATATTTATACTCCATGATGCCAATGCTTGTACTCCATGATATCAATGCTAGTGCTCCATGATGTTAATACTTGTATTCCATGATTATAATGCTTGTATCCAATGGTTCTAACGTTTGTATTCAATGATTTTAATGTTTGTATCTTATGATCAATATGCTTGTACTCTGTAATTCTAATGCTTGTACTCCTTGATTCTAACGCTTGTACTCTATGATTCTAATGCTTGTAGTCCATGATACCAATGCTTGTATCCCATGATCATTACGCTTATACTCTATGATTTTAGTGATTGTATCCCAAGATTCTAATGCTTGTACTCCATAATTCTAATGCTTGTATCCTATGATGCCAATGCTTGTACTCCATGATTCTAATGCTTGAATCACATTATCAATACGCTTGTACTATGTGATTTTAATGCTTGTACTCCATGATTCTAATACTTGTACTTTGTGATTTAAATTCTTGTAGCCCATGATGCTAATTCTTCTATTCCATAATCATTACGCTTGTACTATGTGATTCTAATGCTTGTATCTTATGATTCTAACGCTTGTACTCAATGATTCTAATATTTGTATATATGTCATGATGCCAATCTTGTACTCCATGATTCTAATGCTTCTATCCCATGATCAATACGTTTGTACTCTATGATTATAATGGTTATACTTCATGATTGTAATGCTTGTTCTCTATGATTCTGATGCTTTTATTCCATGATTGCAAAGCTCGTACTTTGTGATTCTACTTCTTATAATCTGCGATTCTGATATTTTTTATTCCATCATTCTAATGCCTGTATCCAATGATTCCACATGTATTCTGCGATGCTAATGATTGGACTCCATAATTTTAATGCTTGTACTCTATGATTGTAACGCCCGTATTTTGTGATTCTAATGCTTGTACTATGTGATTTGATGTTTATATTCTATGATTCTAACGCTTGTATCAAATCATTCCGCCTATACTTTCTAGTGTTAATGTTTCTACTCTATAATTCTAATACTTGTATTCTATGATGCTAACACTTGTATCCCGTGATTCTAATGCGTTTATTCAATGATTATAATGCTTGTATCCCATGATCAATACGTTTGTACTTAATGTCTCAATGATTCTGACGTTTATACTATGTGATTCTAAGACTTGTACTCCATAAGTCAAACGCTTGTACTCAGTGATTCTAATGTTGTACTTTATGATTCTAATGCTTGTATTCAATGATATCAATGCTTGTATTACATGATTCTAACGCTTGTACTTATGATTTTAATGCTTGTATCTCATGATCAATACACTCTGTAATTCTAATGCTTGTACTCTTTTTGATTCTGATGGTTTTACTCCATGATTCTAATGCTTGTACTTTGTAATTCTAATGCTTATACTCTGCGATTATGATATGTTTACTCAATGATTCTAATGCCTGTATCCAATGATTCCACATGTATTCTATGATGCTAATACTTGTACTCCGTAATTCTAATGCTTATAATTCATGATGCCAATTCTTGTACTCCATGATTGTAACTCTAGTATTTTGTGATTCTAATGCTTGTATTCTGTGATTTTGATGCTTATACTCCATGATTCTAACACTTGCATTCATTCATTACATCTATACTCTATAATGCAAATGGTTATACTCCATGATTCTAATGCTTGTACTCCGTGAGATGCTAATGCTTGGACTCCATGATTCTAATGCTTGTACTCAATGATTCTAATGCTTATATCCCATGACCAATACGCTTGTACTTAATGTCTTCATGATTTTGAAGTTTGTACTCTGCCATTCTAATGCATGTACTCTGAGATTCTAAGACTTATACTCCATAATACTAACGCCTGTACTCAATGATTCTAATGCCTATACTTCATGATTCTATTGCCATCACTCCATAATGCCAATACTTGTACTCAATGATTCTAATGCTTGTATCACATGATTCTAATGCTTGTACTCAATGATTTTAATGCTTGTATCTCATGATCAATATGCTTGTACTCTGTAATTCTGATGCTTACTTCATGATTGTAACGCTCGTACTTTGTAATTCTAATGCTTATACTCTGCGATTCTGATACTCTTACTCCATGATTCTAATGTTTGTATCTAATGATTCCATTTGTACTATGTGATGCTAACGATTGTACTCCATGATTCTAATACCAATGCTTGTACTCTGTGATGCAAATGCTTGTACTCTGTGATGCAAACGCCCATACTTTGTGATTTTAATGCTTGTACTCTGTGATTTTGATGCTTGCACTCCATGATTCTAACGCTTGTAACCAACCATTCTACCTATAGTCTATATTGCTACTGCTTGTACTCCATGATTCTAATGCTTGTACTATGCTATGCTAATGCTTGTACTCCATTATTCTAATGGTTGTTTCTCATGATTCTAATGCTTGTACTCCGTGATTCTAATGGTTGTTTCTCATAATTCTAATGCTTGTACTCAATGGTTCTAATGCTTTTATCTCATGATCATTACGCTTGTACTTAATGTCTCCATGATTCTGACGTTTGTACTCTATGGTTCTAACGCTTTTACATCGTGATTTTAAGACTTGTACTCCATAATTCTAACACTTGTACTCAATGATTCTAATGTTTGTATCCCATGATTAATATGCTTGTACTCTGTGAGTCTAATGTTTGTACTCTGTGATTCTGATGCTCTTACTCCATGATTGTAATGCTAGTAATTTGTGATTCTAATACTTATACTCTGTGATTTTGATACTTTTACTCCATAATTATAATGCATGTATCTAATGATTCCATCTGTATTATGAGATGCTAATAATTGTACTCCATGATTCTAATGATTGTACTCCATGATACCAATGCTTGTACTTTGTGATGCTAGTGCTTGTACTCCATGATTGTAACACCATACTTTGTGATTCTAATGCTTGTACTCTGTGAATTTGATTCTTGTACTCTATGATTCTAATGCTTGTATCCAATCATTCCGCCTATACTCTATAATACTAATGCTTCTACTCAATGATTCTAATGCTTGTATTATGTTATGCTAATGCTTATACTCTATGATTCTAATGCTTGTATCCCATGATAAATATGCTTGTACTTAATGTCTCCATGATTATGACATTTGTACTCGGTGATTCTAAGACTTGTACTCCATAATTATAATGCTTGTATTCAGTGATTCTAATGCTTGTACTCAATGATGCCAATGCTTGTACTTCATGATTCTAATGTTTGTATCACATAATTCTAATGCTTGTACTCAATGATTCTAATGGTTGTATCCAATGATCAATACGTTTGTACTCAATGATTTTAATGATTGTACTATTTGACTATAATGGTTGTACTCTGTGATTCTGATGCTTGTATTCCATGATCAATACGTTTGTACTCTATGATTCTAATGATTGTATTCTTTGATTCTAATGCATGTATTTTGTGATTCTGATGCTTTTACTCTATGATTATAACGCTCGTATTTTGTGATTCTAATGCTTATACTCTGCGATTTTGATACTATTACTCCATGATTCTAATGCATGTATTCAATGATTCGTAACGCCAGTATTTTGTGATTCTAATACTTATACTCTGCGATTCTGATATTATTACTCCATGATTCTAATGCATGTATTCAATGAATCAACCTGTACTTTGTGATGCTAATGATTGTACTCTATGATTATAATGCTTGTACTCCATAATGCCAATGCTTGTACTCTGTGATGCTAATGCCTGTATTTTGTGATTCTAATGCTTATACTTTTTCATTTTGATGCTTGTATTCCATGATTCTATTGCTCGTATCCAATCATTCCGCTTATACTTTATAAAATGAATGCTTGTACTCCATGATTCTAATGCTTGTAATCTGTGATGCAAATGCTTGCACTCTATGATTCTAATGCTTGTATTCATTGATTCTAATGCTTGTACTTACTGTCTGCATGATTCTGACGTATGTACTCTGTGATTCTAACACCTATTCTCTGTGATTCTAAGACTTGTACTCCATAATTCTAATGTTTGTACTCAGCGATTCTAATGCTTGTATTTAATGATTCTAATCCTTGTACTCTATGATTCCAATGCTTGTACTCAATGATTCTAACGCTTGTACTCAATGATTCTAATACTTGTATCCCATGATCCATACGCTTGTACTCTGTGATTCTAAAGCTTGTATTATATGATTCTGATGCTTTTGCCCTATGATTGTAATGCTCGTACTTTGTGATTCTAATGCTTATACTCTACGATTATGATACTTTTACTCCATGATTCTAATTTCTGTATCCAATGATTCCTCATGTACTCTATGATGCTAATGATTGTACTCCATGATTCTAATACTTGTACTCCATGATGCCAATAGTTGTACTTTATGATGCTAATGCTTGCACTCTATGATTGTAACACCCGTATTTTGTGATTCTAATGCTTGTACTCTGTGATTTTGATTATTGTACTCCGCGATTCTAACCCTTGTATCCTATCATTCGGCCTATACTCTATAATGCTAATGCTTGTACTCTGTGATGCTATTACTTGTACTCAATGATTCTAATGCTTTTATCTCATGATTTTAATGCTTATACTCAATGATATCCATTGATCAATACGCTTGTGCTTAATGTCTTCATGATTCTGACGTTTGTACTATGTGATTCTAACGCTTGTACTTTGTGATTCTAGGACTTGTATTCCTTAATTCTAACGCGTGTACTTAGTGATTCTAATGCTTGTACTTCATGATCTAATGCTTGTACTCCATGATATCAATGGTTGTACTCCATGTTTCTAATATTTGTATCACATGATTCTAAAGCTTGTACTTAAAGATTCTAATGCTTTTATCCAATGATTAATACGCTTGTACTCTATGATTGTAATGCTCGTACTTTGTGATTCTATTGCTTATACTCTACGATTCTGATACTTTTACTTAATGATTCTAATACATGTATCTAATGATTCCACCTGTAATATGTGATGCTAATGATTGTACTACAAGATTCTAATGCTTGTACTCATGATGACTGGTTTTTAAAGCGTACACGTGGCACTATTTTATTGGTAACATTTTTACAATATAATTTAGACTAATTGAAATCTGGAAACACTGTTCACATGGACTTCGAAATCACTGTTCATGACACTATTCACTGGACTTCGAGTACCCTGTTCCTTTGATATGTCAACATTTAATGTGTTTTTGTAATTAATGTGTTATGATAGCTTTTGAAGCATATATTATGTTATGTCAGTTTATTTAGAATATTGAATGATTTATGACAATTTTCTTTGAAACATTTAAAAGGTGGTAATTCAATGTCTCTTTAAATAGACAAGGGAATGACGCATACGAAAGGATGTGACTCTCCATCCAAAAGGGGGCTCTCTATTTAAGAAGGAATTTTGCTCATCATTATGATTATCTTTATGAAAAGAGAACACAGGGAGACATCATTCTCCAACTTAAGAATAAAAAAAGATAAAGAGTTCTATCTCTTCTCATTTTCTTCTATCTATTTCTATAATATGTAACATGTAAACAATATCTCTCTAGAATGAAATAAGAATGAGTACCATCTAACAATTCGTGGATGTAGGCAATATTGTCGAACCACATAAATCTTGTCTTTGTGTTGTTTTATGATTGTTATCCATCATCTCAAAATTCGTGCTTATTGGAATCGACGTAGCGTCGTCCGAACGACAGGTTCTTCGGTTTAGGCGAGTAGTTGGGGAATTCTCGAATCTCAAAAGACCTTATCCGACACAAATTGGCTACATCACGCTTAATCAACTGCATTTCGATAAAACGGCTCTTATTTACTGATTTGTGCATTACCAATACTCCATGATGCCAATGCTCGTACTGTGTGATGCTAATGTTTGTACTCGATGGTTGTAACGCTCGTATTTTGTGATTCTAATGCTTGTACTCTATGATTTTAATGCTTGTACTCTGTGATTTTGATGCTTGTATTCCATGATTTTAACGCTTGTATTCAATTATTCTGCCTATACTCTATAATACTAATGCTCTATAATACTAATGCTTGTACTCTATGATGTTAGTGCTTGTAATCCATGATTCTAATGTTTGTATATCATTATTCTAACTTGTACTCTATGATGGTAATGTTTGTATTCCATGATTCAAATGTTTGTATATCATGATTCTAATGATTGTACTCAATGATTCTAATACTTATATCTCATGATCATTACGCTTGTATTTAATGTCTCTATGATTCTGACGTTTGTACTCTGTGATTCTAACGCTTGACACTTTGATTCTAGGATTTGTACTTTATGATTCTAATGATTGTACTCAATGATTCTAATGCTTATATCCCATGATCATTATGCTTGTACTTAATGTCTCCATGATTCTGACGTTTGTACTCTGTGATTCTAACGCTTGTACTTTACAATTTTAACACTTGTACTCTGTGATTCTATGCATGTACTTCATGATTAAATTGCTTGTACTTCATGATGTTAATGCTCGTATCACATGATTCTAACGCTTGTACTCAATAATTCTAATACTTGTATCCCATGATCAATACGCTTGTACTTTGTGATTATAATGCTTGTACTCTATGATTCTAGCTTTTATTCTGTGATTCTGATACTTTTACTCCATAATTGTAACGCTTGTAATTTTTCATTCTAATGCTTATACTCTGTGATTCTCATACTTTTACTCATTGATTTTAATGCCTGTATATAATGATTCCACCTGTACTTTGTGATGTTAATGATTGTATTCCATAATTCTAATGCTTTTATTCCAAGATGCCAATGCTTATACTCTGTGATGTTAATGCTTGTATTCTATAATTGTAACACCCGTACTTTGTGATTCTAATGCCTGTAATATATGATTTTGATGCATGTACTCCATGAGTCTAACACTTATATCCAATCATTCTGCTTATACTCTATAATGATAATGCTTGTACTCCATGATTCCATTGCTTGTACTATGATGTTAATGCTTGTACTCTATAATTCTAACGCTTGTACTTAGTGATTCTAATGCTTATAATTCATGATTCTAATGCTTGTACTACATGATGTCAATGCTTACACTCAATGATTCTAATGCTTTTATTCTCTGAATAATACGCTTGTACTCTGTGATTCTAATGCCTGTACTCTATGATTCTGATGCTTGTAATATGTGATTCTAATTCTTGTATCTAATGATCATTATGCTTGTATTACATGATTCTAACGCTTGTACTTCATAATTCTAATGCTTGTACTCTATGCTGCTAATGATTTTACTCTATGATGCCAATACTTATACTCTTTAATGCTAATACTTGTACTCCATGCTTGTAACACTCATACTTTGTGATTCTAATGCTGATATTCTGCAATTCTGATGCTCATACTCCATGATTCTAATACTTGCATCCAATGATTCTCCACATGTACTCTGTGATGCTAATGATTGTACGCTATGATTTTAATGGTTGTAGTCCATGATGCCAATGTTTATACTCTGTAATACAAAGGCATGTACTCTGTGATGCTAATTTTTGTACTGAATGATTGTAACACTTGTACTTTCTGATTCTATTGATTGTACTCTGTGATGTTAATAATTGTATCCTATGATTCTAATGCTTCTACTCTGTGATGATAATGCTTGTGATACTAATGTGTGTAGCCTGTGATGCTAATGCTTATACTTCGTGATATAAGAGCTTGTAAACTCGATGATATCATGGTTAGGATGGTCTTCTATGATATTGAGGCTTGTACATGTACAATTATATGCATTAAAAGAATTAATTAATCACACAAGAATAAATAAAGTTGTATATTGCAATCTCAGTTAATGTCTATAACAAACCATTTACTATACATTAGAAAACGAACATTTTTATATCTTGTTTGTAATATGACACCAAGATCAATGAACAAAAATTTAAGACGGGCTCATTGCTTCAGTTCCGAAAGATGCCACGAGCAAGGCTCTCTTGCAATCCCATAGCATCAAAATTGTTATAAACCTCATCATACGATGTGAATGAATCTTGTCCATTTCTAATAGTCTGCTCCCATCGATTCATTATATTGACAAGCATCAAATTGTGATCATTCTGGATGCCAATCCTAGCATGATTGTAAAAGAATAGCCAATTACTATGAAGTATTGGTGATGCACAAACCGGTAACTGACCCAAAATGTCAATCAACCAAATTGGTTTGCACAATTAGTGGACTCGAATACTTGCTTTCACTGGCTTAAATCAAATAAATACCGTTCCAGTGAAAGGTTTCCTTTAGGAAGATGATAGCAAAGAGGGAAAGAATGAGATCAGTCATGAATGTTCAGAAAGACAACACAGAACGTAACTTCAAAAAAGAGAATTCCCAAGACAAAGCTCTGCAAGTTTTCAGAAAATGTTAAATGCCAAGGAATCTGATAAATCAACCATGTATCATTGCCCTTTTATAGCCTTAGATTCGTTACTTAACCGTTTGCAACGTTTCATGAACAAATTGAAAACGTTTGATTGAACATGCGTTTTGATTTGAATATTCAGTATCCAAAATGTCTAATTTAATATACAACATTTCAATAAATACTTTCACAACGTTCGGATTAATAAAGAGTATATAGTTATAAAGTTAATGATACGTTACTATTCTATATTAATTCAAGTCCTTAAATGCTTTAAGATCTTCAAGGATTTTGACAGGACTTTTCTCTCTGGCCCTCCATTCCAGAAAGTCTAAGATTTATTTCCCCTTATGCTTTAAATGAATAATCTCGAATTCACAAATTTCGAGGAGTAATAAATATTAATGAATGTTCCCTTATAATTCATAACATTATGTTTTCATATGATTATCTTGAAAGATAAAAATATGATTTTGGAATAATAAGTTGGTCATTTTGAAATGATAGTGTATGTTAATAACCTCATTTGAGATTTAACTTGTGATGACGAATTGGCCCTCTCGAGGTGGCTAACCTATAGATGACGAATTGATCCTCTCGAGGTGGCTAACCTATTTTGTGGATATCTTGAAATGATTCTCACGAAATGGACATTTTCGAGATATCCTATTTCTAAAAATATCTTTCTATTAAGAATAAAGTTTTAAAGAAGATATTCAGATTTTCAAATATACACTATTTAGAATGTATATTTACAAAACTATCCTTGCCAGAAGTCATGCTATGATTTGAAGGAATCAATTTTCAAATTGGCTCATAATCAATAGCCCCTTGCGTTTGGAATGTAGTCGTATAACTACATTGTAAACACGTTATTAAATAGAAGACAGTTTCCAGTGTTCGAATAAGTCCTCCCAATATAATTGGGCATTCGAAAGAAGTTAATCCAAAGTCTATCTTTATGTAGATTCTTAAAATATTAATCTGAAATCCATCTTATGTAGAGTTTCAGAATGTATATATTTTATTTCGAAAGTTATCTTTCGAAGAATATTGGTCTAAGATTTTCCTTAGAGTGTTAATGGATTACTTCAAAGATTTTTCTTCAAAATAATTTTGTTCTAAGGTTTTCCTTAGTTAAATATTTCAATCTACTTATGTGATTGTTTGAAAATCAGAGATCTATCTGTTGTAGATCCTCAGGATATTTATAATTTCGAGTTGATTCTCTCGCGCATGTGAGCGCTCGAAAATTAAGGTCCATCTTGTGTAGATCCTTAGAATGTATATGATTTCGAGTTGATTCTCTCACGCATGTGAGCACTCGAAAATTAAGGTCTATCTTGTATAGATCCTTAGAATATATATAATTTCGAGTTGATTCTCTCACGCGTGTGAGCGCTCGAAAATTAAGGTCCATCTTGTGTAGATCCTTAGAAAATATATGATTTCGAGTTGATTCTCTCACATATGTGAGCGCTCGAATATCTAAGGTCGATCTTGTGTAGATCCTTAGAATATATAATATTTCGAGATAATACTCTCTACACAAGTGGACTCTCGAAAAGACTTTAAAAGTATACCTTTGAATTGATACTGACTTGAGGTCTATCTCAAGTAGATCCTCAGAATATATATAATTTCGAGTTGATTTTATCATGCATATGAGCCCTCGAGTATCTAAGTTCCATTTTGTGTAGATCCTTAGAATATATATAATTTTTCGAGATGATTTTCCTGACATATGTGAGATCTCGAAATATGACAATTCGAAGGTATATTATTTTTAAGTCTTTTGAATGAGATATATAACTTATAATTGATCATACAATGGCATATTATTATTGGGCTCATTGTCATTATAGGAATCAAGAATTCAAAGATTTAATAAACTCGAAGAGCTATCCCCTCATACTTGGATTTCGAAATGACAGAGATATGACATTCTTCAGAAATAGCAGTGACACTTTCCCCCTCTAATTCTTGCAATGATAGCCTCTGAGCGTACGCTCGAAGGACTATTTGTTCAGACTTCAAAAAGCCTATTTCCTTCATACTTTCTTCGAGCTTTTGATATTTCAGCAAGTCTATCTTTGGAGAATAGACAACATCTCTAGTCACCTCTGAAACAGTAGCATTCAAAGTAGCCCCCTTATCTTCATGATTTTGATAAATGATCAGTGTGAACTATTTCAGGCTGCAGTTCGATATCTCCAAGTTTCACTTGAAGATAATACAACTTCCTTATGGGATAACAGTCATAAGTGCTGTGACCTAAGGACTGATGATATTTGCAGAATTTCGAATTACTCCAATCTTTTGCTGGTGGGACCTTATTCGAATAGGAAGTTTGACACAGTTATCTTTCATCCAATTGTCAAACAGGATGTTGAATTGAACCAGTGTGCAGTCTGGCTCAGGGGGAGGATCTCGAGAATATCGAGAACCCTTGTTCTCATTCTTCCTTGCTTTCTTCGAGGGACTATCCTCAACCAGGATAGTCTCATTTCTTTTGAGCTTCTTAATGGGGCTAGGCATCGAGGCACTTGCCTTTCGAACTGCTTCATACAATTTGGTAAAACTTGAAATCTTCAAGTTTTCTAAATGAATCCCGTATTCAGGGAGAATCCAATTTATACAGTGATCAACAAATTGCTCTTCATCAACTGTTTTTGTACAAGACATAACCAGGTTTCGAAATCGTTTGACATATTCGACAAGACCTTTAGACTGGCCTTGACGTTCTCTGCTCAAATCCACAACAGTGTAAACTTTTTCAGTAATGAAGAATTTCTTGTGAAATGTTGATGCCATGTTTTCCCAAGTTTCCACAGAACCTGGCTTCAAGTTGTTATACCATGTGTAAGCTTTTTTCGAAAGGGACTTCGAAAATTCCCTCAATCTGAGGTCATTATTCGAAGCATGGGCTCCCAAAGCCTCAATAAAACGGCTTATGTGTTCCTTCACATTCCTCATTTAATGAGTGAACTTGGAGAATTTGGGACTCACATAATCCTTAGGATATGGTTTGCTTAGGAGGGATGTAATGACCTGAACTTCTAAAATATATTTATTTTAATATTTATAATTTATTTATATTTTATTTGAATTATTTGTATGTAGTTGAATCATTTA
>JAUPMG010279873.1:0-18514 GCA_031762675.1 Pachysandra terminalis | reverse complement strand
TTGTTATTAATTTTAGTGGTTATGATATACGATCCACGGTCTAGCAATAGATCCCGAAGGTCATACCTCGTGATCCGCGCCTTTCCTCTTGGGATATGAGTCACTGAGATCGGGGCGTGACACTGGACTGGATGATGGTTTTCAATGATTATTACTTAGAATTCTGTAATAGGTTTTATTTTTACTTTTTAGATTAGATATTATGTATGTTAGGATATGATTTAAACAAGAGAATTGATAGTATTTTCTTTTGTTTTTCCGCTGCTATTTCTTAAAGTGTTTTGGATGTAATAACTTAGTTATGTTTTTGATTAATTTCAGTAAAGTGTATTCCTTTAAGTTTCATTAATTCTTATGGGTTGGCTCTCTATTGTTTACCACTCTCGATTTCGGTTGGGGTGAGAGTCGCGGTTTGAATCTAAGGGATTCCCACGTGAATTTCCTTTAGGTTTGGGTCGTGACAGGTTACCCACCTGTATTTAGGGATTCTAACCCAGGGAGGCCTACTATGAGGACGGTTACCCATAATGTAGAATTCATACCTCTATTTGTCGCTGCCCGGTTGACCGGACAAGCCATGAAATGAATCAGTAGGATTGTCGGCGATAACATCCTTTGGAAACAACCCATGCGCTCATACACACGAATAATCCTCGAGAGACCATCATAAGGATCCTTTCCAATAATCAGTTGGATCTCCAGTGATAACACTCTTCAGAAGCTATCCGTGCACCCATACAAACGAATAATCCACCGAAAGTCATCACAGAAGTCCTTTCCATAGTAATATATATGCGCGATAAATTACAAGTTAACACCTCAAGTCGGTCAACATAAAAAATTAATGACACAAACTCCCAATACGTGTGGGGTCACAACCAAAGTTGAATGGTCCAACCCCCAATCAAAAGTCCATTCCATCGGTAGGCTTACCGGTGTACCGGTGCCTACTGGTGGGTCAATTAAGTCCGGTTTATGGTTCCTATCAGTAGGCTCACCGAGGTACCGGTGGGGACCTCTATGCTTTGCGTGCTTCCTGTCAGCAGCTCCACCGGTGTACTGGTGGGTGCCGATGAGCCGCGATCTGGGTTATTTTCTGGGTTCTGGAAACCCTATTTTTAGTCACCAACTTCATACCACATCAATATTAGAGATCATAATACATCATCACATTAATATTACATGAAATAAATCATATAAAACATTATGTTATCATCATAAGCAAGTTCCACATGGATTAACTCGCGAGTGCATATAAGAATCTGAAAATCAATCATATCATCATATTACATCCACACAAAATGATCAACCCACATATATTAGCAAGTAATCATCCTATAATGAAATCAAACCTGCAAATATCATAGAAAACATATAATCACATGAGATCGACCTCGAAATCCCAAGAAGACTATACAGGAAATGTAACTTACCTCCTAGAGTGCTTGGATTCAGATCTGCATTCTCCCTTCTCTCTTTCTCTTCTACTCCTCTTCCTCTCCAAGCTGGGACGGCTGATGTGTGCTCTCTCTCTCTCTCTCTCTCTCTCTCTCAAATCTCTCTCTTTCTTTTCTCGTAGACTCCCAAAACCCTAATCTCCCTTCTAGGTTATAGGAATTATTCTAATTCAATATATTATTAATAAGGGATGTGGGGAAAGGGATATGGAAGCTTTCCTTCCTTCTCTCGCCCTACCAACCCACGACACCACCCATAGTACAACTTGTTACAATAGAAACAAAACTTAAGAAATTACTAATGGTTCCCCTAAAAGAATTCTAATTACACTCTAAACCCAAAGTTCTAATTACTCTATGAATCAACACCCTATAGGTACAGGAAGTTACCATTTAATCCTTATAAAACTTCTTTTTATTATTTCCCTTAATTAACCCTATTAAAAATTAATCTCATAATTAATTATTATACTAATTTACGGTTCTGGGACTCTACAAATAGTCTTTGATTGGGGTTTCCAAAACCTCAGGAAAATTCCCATAAATCGTAGCCCGTCGACACATATCGGCACACCGGTGACGCTGCCGACAGGGTAAGAAATACACAAAGAGAGGCTTTGTCAACGGGTACCGGCACATCGGTGACGTTGCCGACAGGGACCCAAATTATGTTGTTTTTACTCCACCGGTGGTGCTGCCGATGGAGGTTGACATGGGAAATTTGGTTGGTTTGGGTTTGGGATTGTTGCCATATGATTGTGGTATGGAATTTTGGAATCAAAGGGTGGTCTGAAGGTTCGAGCCTACCTGTGGGGAATCAACTTTGAGTTCTACAACACACCTTACCCTACCAACCAGCCTATTGACTTGACCATGACTTGGGGTTGTGCACTCCAAGTGTTTGATGATTGGAATGTGGACACTTGACCTTGCTTGGTTTGATCGTACCTATGGAAAGGATACCTGTTATGGCATCTGGCAGATTATTCGTGTGTATGGGTTCACGGATAGCTTTTGAAGTGTGTGATCATTGGAAATCCTACTATTATTGGATTGATTAACTTGTCCGGTTAACTGGGCAAAAATGGATAGAGTTCTGTACTGATCAGCTAGTCCGGTCAACCGGGCAGTGACAGATAGAGTTAATGATGTAGAATTGATTGGATTGGTTTGTATACATCGTTAGGAAACTTATGATGATTTCTAGTAGATTATCTGTGTGTATGAGCGCGTGGATAGTTTCTGATGGAAATTATCATTTGAGTCCTATGTTAATAAAATCATGCATATTAAGTCTTTGTGGACTGTTAAGTGATCCCGGGAGGAGGGCATGGGATTTTTCTTGCAAGGTTTCCTAGTTGGGTTGACTATACCCACAGTTGAAAATCCCGTTTTAATAAGGGTAGGATTCAGCGTAGTCCTATACAGTTGGCTAAACATTGAGTAACTACACTAAAAAATCATCAAGTGGTGGTGTAGTGACCCGGAACCTAAAAGAGTAATTAGATAGTAAAATTAAGGACTAATGTGCAAATTATTAAATTATGGGGTAGAAAATGGAAATTACAACAAAAACTAATTAGTCTTTAAGGCCTAAGACATGGGATGGTCGTTTGGCCCAGGTGGAGAATTAATAAAGTAGGAATTAAAGATTTAACAAGGGTTAAACAAGTAATTAGTATATAACTAAGTCAGTTAATTAAATTTGAAATTCAAATTAGATGTCTTGCATGACTAGGATTCCCCAAAAATAAGGGGAAGTAACCTCACGTAACTAAGTAGTGGGGAATGAAGAGATTGAGAGGGAAGAAAGAAAAGGAAGAGAGAATAGAGAAGAAGAGGAAGGAATACTGTAGGAAGAAGATGGCAAAAGAGAAAATGGCTAAGGAGAAGAAAGAGAAAACGAATAAGGTGATTAGAACACGAAAGCACAAGGTTTATCCAGAAGAAAAGAAAGAGAGAAGGAGGTTGATCAAGCAAGCCTTGAAGAGACAAGAAAAGCTAGAGGAGGAAAGGGAAGATGATTATGATTTTTCTTCGGATCGGGATGTGCAAGGTCGTGAGGTAGGAATTTTCATAGTTCTATGGTAGGCATGTTCATAGAATATGATGAAGCTATAGCATAAAGCATATAGGATCATGTTATTGCATGTGATGTTTGTAACCATAAATTTTCCATGCTGTGTGAAGATTGGGTTTTTGGAAAGGATTTCTAGTTTTGGGTTTTTGTTTCATGAAGATTGATGATTTATTGTGTTTAAGTTTATATGAATGTTGGGTTTTGATTAAAGCATGTTAATGTGGTTTGTGTTAGCATAACGCATGAGTTTTATGCCTTAAAATGTCAAAACATTTGGTGTATGGAAGTTTGGGCACGAAGCCCTACATAAACCAATTGCACACACGTATTCTAAATGGCTTTACGGGGCTTCCTATGAAGTATCCCCTCAATTGGATCTCAGCAGATGCTCGGCAGCTGCCGAGCAAGGCAAAGTCTCGGGACTTGCTACCGAGCATCGGTAGCTGCCGAGGGAGGTCGGCAGGAAGCTTGACACCTGCCGAGCACCTGCCGAGATCCAATTGAGGTGAGACTTCATAGGAAGCCCCATGAAGCCATTTAGAATACGTGTGTGCAATTGGTTTATGTGCGAAATGGCTATACAAGATTTTATGCAATAAAGTTTTTAAATTGCTTAGTTTTAATGTGAATTGACTGTGCATGGTATGATATTATATAGTATGATTTTGAGTTTTTGTACTATGACATGAGTTATATGGTATGAAGTTAGAGTGTACAATGATCGTAGTTTAATTTATTATTGTGTGAATTCTATATGAGGCTTATGTTTATCTTCTGAATGGTATAGTGCTGTGAGTGATGCTTGAGGTATGCACTAGTGATCTTTGTGTTGTGTGTAACACAAGATGTTTGTACTGCTTGATTGTGTTTGTGAAGGTGAATTTCTTACATTGGGTAGATCCCGAAAGGAAAGAGGGCAGCTTATCCTGCCTAGGGTTCTATTCCCTGAAAGGAAAGATGGCACATTTTCTGCCTTGGGTCCCATTCCCTGAAAGAAAAGATGACACATTTCTTGCCTTGGGTCCCATTCCCTGAAAGCAAAGATAATGGCATTCTACATTGGGTTGTATTCCCTAAAAGAAATGAATATTGGTAGTATCTAAGCAGTGTTGGCATCAAATGTGTGAACAGTATTCATGGCCTGATGCTTAGTCTTATTGGAAGTTATGGGTAGTATTATTATCAAAGGGGTGAACAATATTCTTATTGACAGTTATGGGCATTGTTATCATCAAAGGGGTGGACAGTATTCATGGCCTGAGCCTTAGTCTTATTGTCAGTGTTTGGACCGTGTTCTCGGCAGTCTGTGGATGGTATCCATGGTGTGTGCTTGGCCCATTATTCATTTAATTCTTATATCATTTATTGCATCCCTGCTTTTGCTTCATATATTGCTGCATGAAATCTACTTGTGATTGCTTTGTTAGCATCCGCACGTTCATACTTACATTTGCATGAATCACATTGAGTTATGTATGACTTTAATGAGAATTGAAGTGTCTAGGTGAGAAAATGATTATATGTGATTATTGGCAATTAAGTGGGGGAGCTAAATTTCCATCTATTATCATGAGGGGATCATGGATGTGTGTGATGTAGTTGCACTTGAATTCATGAAGTAGTTCTTAAAGACCTGCATTGATTTGAATTCTGATTCATATTGTGTATATCGTATATCAAAGGTGTTATGTTTTTAACAGATTAACTATATGTGCTATGTGAGATTAATTGTATGAATGAATCTGTTTCATTCTATGACTTGGAAGTATCTATTGTATTGCTATGGAGTTTTCTTATTGAGCTCCCTAAGCTCATTCTATGTTGATAAAGGTTACCTTCTGGAATGAAGTAGATAGCGATGGTTGAACTCTAGCAAGAAAGGATTAAGACTGAGAACCTTTAGGAGAATGGAGTAGCTGAAGATACATTATTAAGTAGTTAGACTTGGTTGACTCGTGAGGGCGAGAACAATGTTAATTGATACTCGGACTAAGTGACTAGTTTGATTTTACTTTCTTATGTTAGTATTGAGGGGTATTGAATTTAATTTTTAATTTTATCAGACTTCCACTGTTTTATTAGTTATGCTATGAAAAAACCATGGAATTGGTTATGTAATTTATATGGTTATTGTTTGCCACATCCTTTTGGACCCGAAGGTCAATCCTTTGAAATCCTCGAGATCCCATATCTCGGATTTGAGGGGTGACAGGTAGCCTTCGTACCATGGATTAGTGAGCCCAAACGAAGAGAGGGGCATCCGACTGTTCCTGGTGACCTATGTCCTGAATTGGTTCTTAACGGTGAACCTGCATATGATGGTCACTTGACAGGGAACATTTTTCTAGTACATTACATTGTATATCACCCTTGCATTTCTTTGATTGAGCATATCATTTAGGATCATCTGATTAATGCCTCATTTCATAGCATACTCATATTCTTCATAAATCTATAAATGTCCAATATTTTCTATTTATCGATATTCTATATTGTTGCTCATTGGTTTTGACTAGTGACGTTCCATGAGAATGGATGACAGATATGGTCTTATTGGGCATTCCAAGCTCACACAAATTTTCATGTTGCAGGTTGAGATAGGATGAGGATGGACTTGAACCTGTGGTTGGAATTCTTTTATTTTTGTGGATCAACACATTGATGTTTTGTGGATGATTTGGATGTAATAGGATTTAGTCTTTTATTTTAATGGATTGTGACTCTTCTGAAGTCAGTTGTTCTTAATAGGTTCTTATTTAGCTTCCGCATTACGAGTTTAATTGAAGTGATCATTATTACTTTTATTAATTGGTGTTCTGATATGGTGATCTGCGTTCCTCGGTTGGAACTCGAAGGTCTCACCTTGAGATTTGTGCTGCCTGCATAGGGTTTTGTGTTACGGGTTTCAGGGTGTGACATCGGCAGACCCTTCGGTATGCCGAGGAGCATTTCAAAGGTCGTACTACCCATAAAATTAAGCTTTTCACAAAAATCCATACTTTCACAACTCAATCAAGCCCAAAACAAATGAAATCACATGCGAGAAATAACCCAAAGCATAAACATCATATAAATTCATTTCACATGTATTTACAGCCCATTAGGAATTCTAGACCACATAGAAAATAGAACATGCATAAAAGTACTCCTATTTCTCAGATTATCACATTCAAACCACTTCAAATTACCAGAATAATATGATGCACACCATACAAACCTTTCACACATACATTAGACCAATACATGTAAACACAAGAGGATAATAACATGAGAAAAACTGAAGATACCTACCTTAACTCAAAAATTTGCAGAAACTCTAAAGAATCTCTCTTCTTCTACTATGCTCAACAATCAACTCAAACTTCAGCAAACAGTAGTCTTCTTCTCTCTTTTTCTTCCTTCTTCCTTTTTTCTATAGTACAGACAAAGATTTCAAGAGTCTAGATCTGGTCGATCCCGTCAAAGCAATAAGGTAGAAAAATAGTTATGAAAGCCTTCCTAACCGCATGTTCCATTAAAGGAGGGAGGGAATCAACTAACTCCTTTTTTCCCATCTTCAATTCAAATCCCTGTGCAATGACCAAAAATGCCAAAGGGTTTAAGCTACATTGGCCAATCGACCACTCCTGGTCCAAACCTAAGTAAAGTAGCCCAAAAGCCCAACCGCAATTCAACTAATTACACAAAACACCCCATAATTACTTAAATTACATAATAGTCATAGATTTTCAATATTTGACTAAAAATAACCCCACAGTTAATATAATGAGATATAAAGGTAATATTTTTAAATCATAACAAAAGATTAATAAATCATTTTTAATTAAATTAGGGTGTAGGTCACTATAATTGGTACATTCAGATAATTTCTATTCATCGGTAATAGTATTTTGTTTGATCCAAGTCAGTCCTTCCGGGTAAAGTGCCCATATCTGTTGTGCTAAGATTGTAGTGACCTACACCCTAGATTTATTTAAAAATGGTTTAACAATCTTTTATTAATGATTTTTAATGATTTAAAAATAAATTATCTCTCTTTCCTCTAATTTATTGATTATGTGTTCAATTTGCAATGAAAATTTGAAATTGAGATTAATATGTAATTACGTGAAAATAGGGGTATTTGTATTATTTTGTAATGTTGGTTTGGACTTTTGGACTAGGCTACATGGGCTTGGATCGGAATGGTCATTTGACCCAAGACTGTTTTGGTAACTCTACTTTAGATTTTGAATTGAGGAGTTAGAGGGGAGGGAGTTACACAACTCCACCTCTCCCTCCTTTAATTGAGGAATTGTGTAGTTATGGAAGTCTTTCCATAACCAAGCTTTTTGGGTGGTGCAATAGATCTAGAACTGGAGAGTCTTTTGGTGTTGTTGTAGAAGAACAAAAGTGATTAAGAAAAGAAGAAGAAAGAGCTACACTATTTTCTAGAGATTTGGATTTACTGAACATTGTAGATGAGAAGGAGAAGCATTGAAGGAAGATTTTTCTGGAATCCTTGTGAAGAGGTAGGAACCATTAGTCTTTCTCATTATATTATCTTCATGTGTGGAATCCAAATAAAAAATGAATGTGTGCAATATTCTGGAAAAATTTCTATGTATGTTTCTATGATGTTTGAAAATAGTTTTTGAAGTTATAATATGAGAAAAGTGGTATTTTTCCATACATGCTACGATATGGATGTTTATGTGATTTATTTGAGTATCTATGATGCCTTAATAAAAGATTAATATGTTTGTTCAATGGTTGATTACATGTGATAAGTTTAGTATGTAGACTGGTTTAAATTCCACGTATGAAATGCTAGAACTTTGATTTTTGCGAGATAGACCTATTTTTTATGAGATTACGACATTTGGTACATCTGTCGGTATACCGAAGGGTCTACCAAAATTTATGGGTAGAGTTCGGTATGTTTCTCGGCATACCGAAGATCCCTGTGATTTTTTGGTGTTCTGGTCAATCTAGTGCACCTACCTCGGCATAACGAAGGTTCTGCCTAATCACTTTGGCTCAACTTCAGTATAGGGGTCGGCGTCCAAATATTTTCAAAAGTTTTCCATTGTTGATGAAACATTCCAGATAGATTTCATACAAGCTAGATAGATGAGATATGATGTGTGTTACTGATTTAACATGTGTTGAATGTGGTTGTGTCTATAAACTAAATTATGCCTATGTGGAAGTGCCATGTGTGAATTATATGACATGAGATGTGGTTGTGATGGGATCACATGATGAGTTATGAGTATCATATGTGTGTGATGGAACTGAGAGTTCTGAAGAAAATGCATAAAAGATGCATATGTACTGTGAATGGTCTTAATGAGACCAACTAGTGATCTGGATTCCGATATGAGTTGATCAGGTATGTAAAATGCATCGTTTCATGTTTATGTGGTGTTGAGTGTTAAGATAGACTATGGAGAAATAGTGTTGCTGGGTTTCCATTCGATATGGGACTTTGTAGTGACCTAGATCCGAAAAATTTATAATAATAATAAATGTGTAATTAACTAAAGGAGTTACATAAATATAATCGAATCTAAATTCTAATTGGTAGTGACATTGTGTTAATATAAATGTGAAAGAGGGCCAAACTGTAATTAAAGCCTAGTGGTGTTATAATGAAATTTAAGTTAACTTAAATGGGCCTAGGACTAATATTAACGGGGTTAGTTCAGATCTGGATGTGTGACCCAATAAATAAGACCAAGGGTAGATTAGTAAGATAACTATATTCAAATTCAAATCAAAGAATAAGGAAGTTTCTATTAAGGGAAGTTTGATTTTGGGGGAGGATTCTTAGTGGGGAAGTAACCTTATCAGTTAGGTTATGGATGTGGGAGTTATGAGAAGGTTAGGAAGTAAATTTAAGTGATTTAGGGAGGTTAACAAAAAGGGTCAAATAATAGGACGTGAGTAGTGTTTTGGGAAGAATAGGATTAGGGTTTTGGATTTGTAGAGAGGAGAAAATAAGAGAGAGAGAGAGAGAGAGAGAGAGAGAGAGAGAGAGAGAGAGAGAGAGAGAGAGAGAGACTTAATCTATATCTGGAAAAGAGAGAAAAAGCAAGGGAGAAGAAGAAGAAGATGAAGAAGAGAAAGGAAGAGGAATTGATTGCCAACTAAATATCTGAACCAACACTGTAAGTCTCATTTTTCTATATAATCCTCATGGAATCTCACGTTTGATCTCGGATTTGTTGTATAAACTTGTATCGTTATTTTTGTATGTATGAGAATTTGATTTATCAGATTTGATTAGATGATTGATTTTATAATAATTATCCTTCGATCTGTGGTTTTGATTTACACTGTGAATAAGTAACATGTAATATTTAGTTATTTAGTTGATCTTGTATTAAGTAATGTTCTAATATGTTTTTGGTTGATTTAGTCTTGATTTGAAGTATTATTGTTGATTTCTAAAGATCTGGATCAACGGTAGACTCATATTGTAGTTCCAAAACCTTAGTAAAACCTGTCGCTAGGCACCGACCGGTACACTGGTGGTGCTACCGACAGAGAGGCAAAAGCATAGGGTATGGGTCCGTCGGCAGGCACCGGTACACCGGTGAGTCTGCCGACAGGGACCCAAATTATCCTGTTTTGACCCACTGGTGAACCTACCAATGGAATCCCGGAGTGGATTTTTATGGATTTTGATTCGAGATTTGTGCAACATGGCTTGGGAATGACTTTTGGAGTCAAGGTTTGATCTAAAGGCTCTAGCCTACATGCGGGGAATCAATCTTGAGTTCCACAACAAATTCGTTTGGATTGGGAGTTTGTGTCATGTGATTGAGATATGGTCTCTTGGAATCAAAGGATGGTCTGAAGGCTCTAGCCTACCTGCGGGGAATCACCTTTGAGTTCCACAGCACACCCTACACTATCGATTAGTTATTGACCTGGCTTTACCCTGGAGTTGTGCTCTCCATGTACTTGATGATTAGAAGGTGAACTGTTAATATGGTTTCGATTTGATTTGTATTCGGGGAAAGCATACCTGTGATGGCATTAGGCGGATTATTCGTGCGTATGAGCGCACGAATAGCTTCCGAAGGGTATTACCACTGGAAATCCTACTTATGTTGGATTTATAGCTTATCTGGTCAGCGGGGCAGCAACAGATAGAGTTATGAATATATTAGCTTGTTCGGTCAATGGGGCAGCAACGGATGGAATTAATGATGGTGTTTTGATTTAGTTCGAACATATTTAGGAAACTTATGATGGTCTCCAATGGGATTATCCGCGTGTATGGGCACGTGGATAGTTTTCGTTGGTGATTATCATTTGAGTCCTAAGTTAATTAATGCATGCATACTAGGCCTACGTGAATTGTTAAGTGATCCCGGGAGGTAGAAAACTATGGATTATCCTTGCGAGGTTTTTCGGAGAGGTTGACTATATACATGTGGGGTAAAAGGGCTCACTTAAACTAGGGTAAGTACCTTGCGAGGTTCTATACATGTTGGTTATTCCTTGAGTATTGTACACTCATAAAATTAGTATATGGTGGCCTTCGTGCCATGGGTTTCTGCCAAGAACGAAGAGGGGGCCATCAGGCAGTCCCTGATGACCTTTGTCCCGAAGTCGGTTTGATTTGGAAGCTGCAATTGAGGGGCACTTACCATGATACATCAAACTAGTGCATTGCATTACATATCACCCTTGCATTTGATTGTTTGAGCAATTCACGTGTGAGCAATTGGATGACACTTCATTTCATGGCATAGTCATATCATTCATAAATCTGCTTACTTTTGGTGCTCTTATTGATTGTAGTTATTCTATATTGCCATTTCTTGGTTTTTTCTATTGACTCTCCATGAGAACGGATGACAGATATGATCTTACTGGGCATTTCAAGCTCACGTGACATTTTATGTTGTAAGTTGAGATAAGAGAAAAATGGACATGGATTAATAGTTGTTTGTCGTTTATTTTCTGTTGAACATTACAGTGATACATTTAAGTTGACTTGGATGTAATAGGATTTAGTCCTTTATTAGTTCTTTACTTGATTTGAGTTTGCGACCCTTCGAGGTCAGTAGTTTGCGATAGGTTTTAATTAGCATCCGCTATCTGAGTTTAATAGAAGTGATCATTATTACTTTTATTTTTGGTGTTTGGTCTTGGTGATCCGCGTTCCATGGTTGGAACACGAAGGTCGCACCTCAAAATCTATGATGCCCGCATAGGGATTCATGCCACGGGTTTTGGGGTGTGAAAAATTGGTATCACGGCTTAGGGTTTGTACCTAAGTGTCTAAGTTGGTCTAAGTATAGAAGACTAGAAGGTTTAGTGGTCACATAGAAATCTAAAGTTAGGAAAAAGGAGAAACATAGAACTTGGAATTAGGAATTGTTTTTTGATTGTTGTGGGATGACATGCCTTGTTTGCTCCATATTTTCATGATTCATAGAATGAGGTGAATTGAGTATTTGAGTGTCCATTCTTTGAGTCTTGTACCAGCCCCGTAAGTGAGCCTTGTTGATTTGGACGGTGGGAGCGTGGTCCTAACTTTCCTTCTAGAATGATGGGATTAATGTAGCTACAGATACATTTGTGACGGTTCATACCATTTTTATTTATTTATTTATTTATTTATATTCATTTCCTTGTTTTAAGTCTATCTGAGAATTGATTGTGAATTGGACAAGTTCCGACCGTGCGATGGTAGTTGTGATGGTTTTGTGGTCCTTATCTGATGCAGTAGTTTAACTTGAATTGTTTTGAGCTAATGGCATTATTGTAAATCTCATGATGTGATGAGGTGTATGGTTTGGATTGAGTAGTTAGATTTTAATGGTTTGGATGTGAGTAGTTAAAATTTGATGGTTGAGATTGAATGATTAAAAAATTAGATGGCCTAGATTATGCCACATGGCCTTGAGAGGTATCTTACATGGGAAGCTTGAGAGACAAGATCATTTTTGTCACTCTTGTTTTGGTTTGGCTTGGTGGAGAGGCTTGGAAAAGAATTTATGCATGTGTTGATTTCACCTTGGATTGTTGTTTGATTCTAACATGTAAGTGTAAATTCATGAATATAGTTAGTTAAATCTTAGTTTCCTTTACAATTCCATGATATTCTTGCATATTGGTTTGTTGAATGTGGATAACTTAGATTGAATCTTAGAATGTGGTTAATGTATGTTTTCTTGTTTTGAAATCCATATATGTGTATTCTCTTGTGTTGAGTGTTAAGAAGCTTGGAAAAATTTCACAAACATCCCTAACTTTTGGCCCGTTCGCGACGTTTTGTGGCCTAATCGGCGCGCCGAACGCTTTATGGGGGCAAGGCACACCCTCGGCGAGCCTAAAAGGCCACCGAGCATGAACAGGTCATCGAGGACCAGTTCGGCTCGCTGAAATGGACCTCGGTGCATTGAAAGGGTCGCCGAAGAGTTCACCGAGAAAGGACCCCCTGGTTTTTTCGCCAAATCTCAGAGAGGTTCGTCGAAAGGGTCGCCGAACAAGCTTCGGTGCGCCAAGGTGAGTTTTGGTGTGCCGAAGACTCTGCCGAGGATCCCGCCAAGCTAAACCATTCACATATGTTTCAATGTTGTAAAATGACACATATTGTCATACACGGTGGATTGAATTATGATGTATGCTCACAAGTATGAATGTTAGTAGAGATGATGCTTTGAGATCCTAAATGAATGAAATGTCATATGAGCTACATGGAAATATGTGGATTACATACTTTACATTGTTATCTTTCACACTGTACACCACAAGATGTTTGTTTAGTTAATGTGCACGGTTCACAACACTTCATAGACTGTAGACCCCAGTAGTCGAAGAGTATGACCTTGTAACCCGAGACCTCACGGTTGTGTCTCGTGGATGGAAATGAGAGTGATCTGATTCCACATCTAGTGGGGAAACTGGTGGGACCGAGTTGAGGGAGTAGCTAACCCAATACACTCTTCTTCGCCAAGGGATATCAGACCCAAGGAACAGAGATGGGCCTCTATAGTCTAGTCAAGTGTTCATGATTTCTTGAGGGATACCGCAAGTGACTGCAAGTCTTGGTCTAGGGACCACTAATCAAAATAAGTTGGGGGATTGTGCCTCTTAGGTTCAAAACAACCCTTAAAACTATGTTGTACATGTAGAATAGCCATATTCCTTGGACCATTATGACAGGGGGATGATTTCAGGTTGCTGGAACACCCTGGGACGAATTCAGGTTGTTGGGACACCTCGAATATTGGCTGGATCAGGAGGAAATAGTTCACGTTGACATTCTAGCAGAGTTTGCATTTGCACAGCATGCAGTTTGTTTGTTAAGTCACCTTGGTGATGTTTATAATTTAGGTGTATAACATCACATTTAATAATTAATATGCCCCATGCATTTGCATTGTGTGTTCCTTCTAGTTTGCTTGTGCTTGAATTATTGTGATTGTTTAGACTCTAAGATTTACCTTATATATTCCTGAATTTACTTCTTACTGGCTAGTTAGCTCATGCTTTTTAGCAAATATTTTAGGAAACTTAGAAATTGTAGCTGCAGACGAGAACATTGAAGAAGAAGAAGTATACGGGGAAGACGAATTTTACGCACTTCAGTGACTGTTGTTATGTTTTGGACTACTTTGTAAATATTTTTAATATACAACTAGTTTTGAATGTAAGAGGATACTTGGGTAGTATCCTCTCTGTATAAATCTGATTTTTAACCTAGAACTTGTATTTTGATCTTCTTTCGCTGCTATCTGATGTAATATATGTACTTAACTTTTCTAATCTTCGTAGTGAATGAAATTCACTCACATTTTGCTATTGCCTTTGAATCGACTACCACTCTCCTTCTGAGTAAGTTAAAGTCATTATCTGGACCCCGCTGGGCCCCAGTGGTCTATTGGGTTCGGGTCGTGACAAAGTTGGTATCAGAGCTTTAGCTCTTCGTTTTAAATCAGATTTTTCTTAAGTTCTAAAATTTTTTGGATTGTTGTTGTTTCAAAAGCTTATGTGTGATGATTGTTAAAAGCTAATCATATGAAATTCTTACTTACAAGAAATTCGGATGCATGAAATCTTTTACAGATATATATACTTCATACTTCCTCCATGGCGGGACGTAGAGGTCGGGATGATCACGAGTCTTGGTTAGAGGAGGATTATGTCAGCAGGAGGGGTCGTCGTGCCAATGATCCTCCATTTGTAGGAGACCGAGTAGATGATCCTCACCTGGCTGGTGCATATCAGTCCTTAGGGGACATGGCCAATATGATGCAGAGGCAACAAGTCCAGCTTCAAGCTGCATCACAGAGAGGTACTTCAGGCCTTGAAAGCTTCAAAAAGCTTGGCCCCACACCGAGGGGGCACAGCATTGGATTGATTCTATCGAGCACATCTTCGAGGCGATGAAGGTGGTGGATGTAGATATGGTTCGATATGCAGCTTTCATGCTAGAAGGCGAAGCACGCCGGTGGTGTAATTCTACACTTAGTATCACAGCTGTCAACACCTGGAAGAGATTCAAGGAGGTCTTTTACATGGAGTACTTCCCTAAGACATTACAGAGAGAGAAAGAGATGGAATTCATGAAGTTAGAACAGGGGACGATGACGGTGATGGATTATGCCGCCAAGTTCACTGAGTTGTCCCAGTTTTCTCAGTATGCTTAGATGATGAGGAGAAGAAGGCCTTCCAGTTCGAGTGCGGATTGAGGCCCAATTCATAGTCGGTTAGTAGTGAGAGACTTCACCGAATACCATCAAGTTTTGGATTGTGCCAGAAAGGTAGAAAGAGATATGGTGGAGTTAAGAAAGAGTTTGGATCTGAGGAACGCAAAGAGCGGCCCGAGACCAATTAGCTCCAAGGGCAATGCATTTGAAGCACAGAAGCGGCAAAGAATACAATGACCTTCCAGTTCTCAGAGTTTTGGGAACATGCCTATGCGGTGCCACAATTGCGGAGGCAAGGTCATAGTTTCAAGGATTTTCGTGCACCACGGAATCTGAATCAGAGCTTCTTCTAGGGTCAGCCACCTCAGCCTTAGCAGTAGCAGCAGCAGCTTGTTCCCAGGTCACACTATGTTTAGAACCTTGATCCAATCCAACAGGTGCCACCTTCCAAGGGAACCAAGAAGGATCCCCTTATCCCCGACTTCAACCGCAGCCTCAGACGGCCAAGGTCTTTTCCATCAAGCCTCAACAGAGCAAGGTTATGGGAGGTATCATTCAACTCTCCCATATTTCAGTGCGTGTATTATTTGATACTGAAGCTTCTCATTCTTTCATTTCACGGTCAATGGTTCACAGTCTTGGTTTGCATATGAAGAACTTAGAAGAGAGTCTTGTAGTAGTGAACCCAGTAGGAGGCACAACACAGTTAGATATTGTGTGTAAGTCTTGTTTGATCGTGTATACTTTACCCATAGATTTGATAATGTTGGATATGCATGAATTTGATATTATCGTGGGAATGGACTGGCTAACTGCACACCATGTGCAAATAGACAGTCATAACCGAGTTATCTCGTTTCTAACGCCGGAAGGTAATCTAGTTGAAGTTATGGGTTCAAGTTTAGGGATGCTCAATCTATCTGCTTGTATAGATCATGGATCTATTGAAGAGAAGGAGTGGGAAGGCATTCCTGTTGTGTGCCAGATCGGGACGGTATTTCAAGATATCCCGAGATTGCCACCTAAGCGAGAAGTAGAATTCTGCATTGAGTTGGTCACAGGAGCTCAACCTATCACGTTACCGACTTATCAGATGGCAACCATCGAATTAACAAAAGTGAGGAAGCAGTTGGAAGAACTTCTAGCATTACAGTTCATTCAACCTAGTTCATGATCATGGGGAGCGCCTGTCTTATTTGTAAAGAAGGATGGATCACTCAAACTTTGCATCGATTATAGAAAGCTAAATCATGTCACTGTGAAGAATAAGTACCTATTGCCATGTATCGACAACTTATTCGACCAGTTGCAGGGTGCGTCATTTTTCTCGAAGACAGATCTCAGATCCGGCTATCACCAACTACGGATCAGGGAAGCGGATGTTCCGAAGACGGCATTCAGGACGCGTTATGGACACTTCGAGTTCATATTTATGCCATTTGGTCTGACTAACACCCCAGCAGCATTCATGGACATGATGCAGAGATTATTCAGGTCCTACTTATACAAGTTCCTTGTGGTGTTTGTTGACAACATCTTGATCTATTCAAAATTGGAGGAAAAGCATGAAGAGCAGCTCAGCATCGCTTTGCAAACCTTAGCAGATCATCAACCTTATGCGAAGTTTTCTAAATGCGAATTTTGGAAAGGTGAAGTGAAGTTCCTAGGGCATGTAGTGTCCAAGGTGGGCATCACGGTAGATCTAAGTAAAGTAGAAGTAGTTTCTAGCTGGGAGCAACAAAAGAACGTCACAGAGATTTGCAGTTTCCTTGGGTTAGCAGGATATTACCGGAGATTCATCGAGGGTTTCTCGAGTATTGCAGCACCGCTAACAAAGTTCACACAGAAGGACGTCAACTTCATTTGGGATGACGCTTTCCAGGCAGTGTTCACTACTCTCAAGGAGAAGCTCACTACTGCACCGGTCCTCACCATCCCTGTCCGTGGCATCAACTTCGTAGTCTACACCGACGCATTGCTATCCGGACTCGGGTGTGTTTTGATGCAAGACGGCAAGGTCGTGGCGCATGCTTCAAGGCAGCTAAATAAGCACGAGAAGAACTACCCCACTCATGACTTGGAGCTTGCAGCTATCGTTTTTGCACTAAAGATTTGGAGACATTATCTAGTTGGCGAGACTTTCGAAGTATTCTCAGATCACAAGAGTCTCAAGTACCTGTTCTTTCAGAAAGACTTGAACATGCGTCAAAGGAGGTGGATGGAGCTTGTAAACAACTACAACTTCTCTCTTCAGTATCATCCCGGCAAGGAAAATGTCGTGGTAGATGCACTCAGCTGAAGACCCAGAAGTGTCGTGGCGCATCTAATAGTTCAAGAATGGAAATTGTATGAAGCCCTTGCAGATCTCAGGTTTAGGATTCGTAGAATGGATCACGGTGTGAGACTGTGCAGCATCCTTTCGAGACCGTCACTCAAAGCAAGGATCATTGACCTTCAAAAGGACGAAAAGTGGTGACAAGACTTAGTCGCGGACAAAGAAAGAACAGAATGGACCAAGGTTGAAGACGGGAGCATCAGATTCAAAGAACGGCTTTGTGTGCCTCAAAATGAAGAATTGAAGAATGAGATCCTAGCTGAAGCTCACAGGTCGAGATATTCTATTCATCCCGGTATAACCAAGATGTATCACGATCTTCGACGCAGTTATTGATGGAACTACATGAAGGTCGAGATAGCAGAGTTCGTAACCAAGTGTGCTACCTGTCAATAAGTGAAAACAGAGCACCAAAAGCCGGCGGGTACACTTCACCCTCTACCCATCGGGAAGTGGGAGCACATTTCCATGTAGTTCATCACGGGATTGCCGAAGACTCATAGCAGCTCTGATATGATCTGGGTGATTGTCGATCGTTTGACAAAGTCAGCACATTTCCTAGCAGCAAGGACTACGACGAACACTGATGAAATAGCCAGACTGTATGTGAGAGAGATTATTCTCCTGCATGGAGTGCCGGTTACTATTGTATCAGATCGGGGATCGCAGTTTACTTCAAGGTTTTGGAGGAGCTTACACAAAGCTTTGGGGATGCAACTATACTCCAGTACCGCCTTTCATCCTCAAACGGACGGTCAGATGGAAAGAGTGAACAAAGTTCTTGAAGATCTCCTGCGGTCATGTATGATAAGTGTGTAACACTTATACTTTTGGACTTATTACTGCTTCTTGTTAGTCTTAGAGATATGTTAATGTGAATGAATTAATGCAATTATTTTGTTTTGCAGGTCTGATGAGGATGATGAGAATATGGGCTTAAACCAAGCCACTAAAGCCTCAAATGGATAAAGCTTCAAGGCTCGTA
>JAUPMG010279863.1:0-18514 GCA_031762675.1 Pachysandra terminalis | reverse complement strand
AGTATAGAGATCTGAGCTTGTGCTCATAAGGGATTAGAAATACTCAATCCGATGTGGCCAAATGAGTCTGGGGCATAAGCAATACTTTTCAGAGTGTATCTTCATTTCAGTTTTATGGAACTTGATATGGTATCGCTCGTCCGTTACTTTGTGGTCATCGATCGCACGTTCAACAACCTGTATGATTAGCATCTATGATAGGAAAATAAGATGTACATGAGAGAGATGCACACTTCGTGTCCACTATAGACTAGTGGGAGATGTTGGATTTTAGAGATGGGCTAACCCAGTTGGCCGGACCCGTTTGGGACAACCCGGGGTCCCCACTTAATGAGACGTTCGTACTTGATTAGAAGTGTGGATGTGGATAACTCTCTCCTAATGAAATTAGAAGATAGAGTCCTAGGTGGAGTGGAGTTGAGTTGAGTCTTATATAAGTAGAAGACTCCTCCTCCCTACCAATAAGAGTTACTATTCACGTTTTTTGGGATCCACCTATAGAAAACTCTCTCTTCTCTTCATATCGTCTTCCTACAGAGATCTGGATTTGCTATTGGGGTTCCATATAAAGCCCTAAGTCGATTAAGTGTAGATTCATTGTATGCGGTTCTAATAATCACATATTCCGACGTGAGATGTTATCCGGTTCAATAGAGATCTTCCGCTATAGATTCGGGTTCTTGTGCATCGAGGTACGTGATCCGGATAGTTTACAACCTTCACTCCCCATTTCACTTGTTCGAAGAAAGATAAAAGCTAACAAGCATGCGCGGATGCACGTCCCACATCCACATTTCTAAAATGTTTAATGTTGTCTAGATGCGTGGTGCGTAATTGTACACTTATAGATGTGTGGTGTGTGCGTGAATACACGCTTCAGTCGATGCTACAATTTTTATGCTCCAGACAATATGGGTTGTGCTACACAATAGTCACCAATGATCTGTATCGGTATAGTTTACAGTATTTTCCTACTTCCTATGAGGATATTTCTCTGTTTTTAAATATATATTAAGTGACTAAGGGCATTCTGGTAATCTAGTTCGCCTCACCATCTGATCATTTTAGCCACATGTAAAAATGATCTGGTCAATTCAGACCGTCCATTTTATAGGAACCGTCTAGACCATTTTGACAATAATTCAACCTATATAAGTTTCTATAATACATGTACATTAGGTTTTATCTTACATATGTATGATTGTCTAATTTTTTTTTTAATACTCTTATAATTTTTAAAAGAAAGACGTTATTTTTAGGTGATCCTTTATGCCACATAAATGTGATCGAAACTTAGTAACGTGACCTCAATTTCATTGAAAGTACACGTGGAGAAGTGGAGTTCTCTAAACAAGCTTTATCTACCCATCAAATTTTCTCATTGAATTGACAGTTTCACAACGAAGTGTTGGACAATATTGATTGGTTTCGCGCCAGATGAAAGATCAAAGGCTAGTTCTAGGGCTGCCAACAAGCCGAGCCTGAACCCCCCAAAAAACTAGTTATCTTAACGAGTTTAAGTAGAATCGACTTGATTTGTATATGAGAATTGAGATTGTATAGGTCATGAACCCAGGGTACGGCTCAAATCACGCCAGGATGGGTCGGGTCGTGTAGGTCCTAGGCCCGGCCCGTTGTCCACCCCCAGTTTATGTTATGGACGACCATGTTAGGTCGGGCCGTATTGGTCCCGGTTTATGTTCCGTCCAGTCCAGCCAGAGGACCCTGCCAATGGACTCATCCCTTGGACAAGATTTGTAGAGAAACGGAAGGACACAAGAGTGTATACATTTAGGCGGGAAGGAAAGAAGAGAGAGAGAGAGAGAGAGATATTTCTCTCCAAATCAATTGCGAATAATCTTTGCGATTCCTAAATGCCAAGGTAACTCTCACCAATTAACTTCTCTTCATATGTTTTCTGATTTCTTCTGTTCACCATTTCAATTCGATCTTTACTTTGAATTTCATTTTTTCTTCTCTTCAATTCAATTGAATTTGTATTCTCGTGATCAGTTCTTGTAGTTCTTCAGTAGGGTTAGTTACTTGTTTGGAAGCAAAACTCTTTCAGGGTTTTGATCATGTTGAAATTGTATTATGAACATTCAGTTGCTTGATGAATTTTTTTTGAACTGGATACATTTCCATGACTAGTCCTTTTATAATAAAGAAAAGCAAAATACAATGTTTCTTGTTTTCTGCTAGGCTGATCACTGACATTCTCAAAATCTTAGTAATTTTGGTATCCATTAAATCAAATAACAAAATAGAAAATAAAATAGGATAATCGAATTAAGCAGAAGGGGAAAGAAAAGGTTTTACTTTCAAATGAGCTGTTTTGAAAAGTTAACCACAAATTTCTAGATTGTTCATTGTGGCATATGATTTATTTGCAGAAACTTGTTAAGTATTCCATGCGCAACTCATCAGAAATTCAAAATTTACAAGGGCATAACAACTTCTTATTAACTTTTGACATAAACTATTTAAAAGTTATATGTAATGATATATATAACTTCATGCTTCATGAGAAATTCTCACTTTATTCAGTATATTATATACTTATACAAGTAAACATATATTCCAGGTGATATACCCCGGCTTGAATATATTAGAATCATAATTGTATTTGTTGAAGTAGAAAAAAACAACTCCGAAACCCCGTTCACTCTTATTTTGTACAAACTGTCTTGATATTAACCATTTGGATACTATCGTTTGGCAAGTTGAATTCCAGTGAGTTTCTTGAATTGAACTTTTGATATCCTTTTCTATAAGGGTAATTCACGGGCTGAAGAACATGAATTTTGCTATTTGCATAATTCCTTTTCTATTTTTTTTTTTTTTGAGATAGGTCCGATCATTATATTGCAGAAAATAATAAATATCTATGTTACATGGACACTCCCATCAGCCTGCGGAATTTCATGTCCATATGTGTGGACACGGATTCAGACACTGACACGGCATGGACACGCCCAAGAAGAAGAAGAAGGGGGTACTTAGAAAGCAGGGGGGTGCTTAGAAAGGCCACTGCAACTCCAAAGCCATCTACCCTTGTCAATGAAGGTAAATAGTCTAGGCATTAAAAAAGGTCCAAAAAAATGCAAAATAAATTCCTTTCCTAATCATTAGTCTGGGACCATGAGAAAATGACTACTACCGAGCTTCTTTGTTTGTGGGAATTCTGTAGAGACCAGGATAAGATGACTTGAGGGAAGTTCTGCCATAGCATATCTCATCCCAGAATTTGATTCTATGCCCAAAACCCCAATGGATCTGATACCTTTGGATAAAGATTCATTGATATTCATTATTCCTTTCTGCAAAACATTCCCATAGCTTCCATTCATTAGGATGCTATCACAAGTTCTATCCCCACTACATACTCCGTTGCAAGGGAGAACCTCAACAAACTGTTATTTTTCTCTCCAAATTCCTAAAGCCATTTACTTGAGAGTGCTTTATTCATTTGGTTATAATCAGGTGGAACTTTTACCACTTTCAAATTTGGATAGAAAAATGAACACAACATTAAGAGGAAGACCATTTATCGTTACTTGTACTTTGCCATTCTTCGGTGTCTTTGGGGCAACTGGTATAGAAGGATCTTTGAATACTCACGGAGCAGGATCCCGTCCTTGATTGATGTGGTAAATTTTCTAGCTACTTATCGGGTATGCACATTGTCAGAATTCAAGTGCTTATCTATTTCTGAGGCTTGTAGAGAGTGGGACACCATATCTCTTTCTTTTCACCTTTTTCTGGTACTCTCCTGTTTGATGCGTCAGGGTGGGGGTGGTCAAGCTGAATTTTTAGGGTTCGTCTTTTAGTAACCATGGCACTTCAAGTATAGATGCCATTATCAGTTATCATTGGGGAGTTGTAGTGCACGCTTTTTAGAGAACACAATCAGATTTTAGTTATTTGCTTTGAGAGAGGCCGCATTGCAGGGATTCACCATCTTGGAGTTGGAGTGTGACTCCTCTTACTGTTTATATTTGGTCACTAGCATGGTGACTCCTCATGTTCTTGGAGTTTTGAGTATTTTGTTAGATTGGCGGAGTCTTTGGCAAATGGGTTGAATTCATTCTCCTAGGTCCCAAAGTTAGCGAACGATCTAGCAAACAGGTTGGCTGTAAGAGAGGTGTGGCGTGGCGAGGGAGTCTTTATTTGTGGCTATTCCTTCAGAGGAGATTTTGACTGAGACTTTAGAGTCAGTTGGGGAGATAGATGTCTGCTTTTGATCCTCTCTGTTTCTGCTTTTGATCCTCTATGTGCATTGTTTTGATCTTCGTTTTTATTGTTTATTATTATTGCTTGATCCCGATCAACAATGCACGTCAGCCTGACGAATCCCGTGTCCATATACGTGGACATGGATTTGGACACTGACACAGCATGGACACGCCCATGCCTTGTCCACTAGTACTGCCTCTTGGAACTATGTGACATTGAAACATGGATGTGCTAGTGATGCCTTCACTCCAACTACCTCAAGGTTGGAGAAACGAAGAATAATTCAAAAGGCATGGGTTTGCAGTTCTTCTCTTCCCCAATGAATTGTTTGATTGACTGAGGGGTACTTAGAAAGGCCACTGCTACTCCAAAGCCATCTACCCTTGTCAATGAAGGAAAATAGTCTAGGCATCAGAAACAAAAAGGTCTAAAAAGATGCCAAAAAAAAAAATTTCTTTCCTAATCATTAGTTTGGGACCATGAGAAAATGACTACTAATGAGCTTCTTTGTTTGTGGGAATTCTGTAGAAACCAGGATAAGATGATTTGAGGAAAGTTTTGCCATACCATAGCTCATCCCAGAACTTGATTCTATGCTCAAAATCCCCCAATGGATGTGATACCTTTGAATAAAGATTCATTGGTATTCATTATTCCTTTCTACAAAAACCCTATAGCTTCCATTCATTAGGATGCTATCACAATTCCTATTCCCACTGTATTCTTTGTTGCAATAGAGTACCGCAACAAACTGTAATTTACTTATTTTTCTCTCCAAATTCCTAAAGCCAGTTACTTGAGAGTGCTTTATTCTTTTGGTCATAATCAGGTGGAACTTGTACCACTTTCAAATTTGGATAGAAAGATTTCTTTAGTTCATTTGGCTATTTAGGCATTCTCTAGTGATTCTTTCAAGGAATTTGATGAGAAAAGATGAACACAACATTAAGAGGGGGAAGACGATGTATCATTACTTGTTCTTGGTCATTCTCCGGTGTCTTTGGGGCAAAAGGTATAGAAGGATCATTGAATACTTGCTGAGCAGGACCTAGTCCTTCATTGATGTGGTGATTTTTCTAGTTGCTTCTTGGGTATTCAAGTGCTTATCTATTTCCGAAGCTTGTAGAGAGTGGGACATGTTAGAGATAGTGGGTGGCTCATATTCACTAGTCTCTTGATCCAAGGGGGAGAGGACTTTAGGGGCCCCATGAGGCGGAGCAATGTGGGGCACCATGGGGAGGGGTCATTCCCCAGGTATATTGGGGATTTTCCCTATATATCAGGTAGGAGTATAAGTTGGAACTCTAATTCGTTTTTGACATAGTGGAAACTTCTTCTCTCCTGTGGACGTAGGCTTTTGCTAAACCACGTATATTTGTGTACATTGTTTTGATCTTTGTTTTATTGTGTTTATTATTATTGCTTGATCCGGATCAACAGGACACCATAGCTCTTTCTTTTCACCTTTTTCCGGAGAGACAGTCTCAGGTTTGAAGCCTCAGAGTGGGGGAGGTCAAGCTGAATTTTTAGGGTTCGTCTTGTAGTAACCCTAGCACTTCAAGTATAAATGCCATATTCATCTTCTAAGGCTTGTACCTCATACATTAAGTAAAACTAGGATTATCTTCTCAAAATAGAGAAAAACCTTTTGTGTTAAACTTATACTTTATAACTAAATGGAATGTATCAAAGGTTTGCTAATTATCTTGAGACTTTATTTCGGCATTATGTGATCTCTAGTAGACTTTTAGACAGATTGGTAACTAATTTACAGTATCCTTTTCATGACTTGTTTATCATTTTTATATTTTTCTAGGGGTGCAATGGGCCGGGCTCCGGATTGGGCTTGGGCTCGGACTCGAGCTGGGTCATAATCTATTTAGATAAGAGCAATTTTGTTGGCCCGAGCCAGGCCGACTCGAGCTTTGGGCCAAACAGTGTTTGTCCAAGCCTGCCATATCATTTGTCAAGCCCGAGCCCGTCCATGTTTGTCTAAATAGAACAAAAATATTACAATTTTATTGCTGTTATGATTCAAACCCAGGCCTCCACGAGCAGAATGTAGACTTCTCACCACTAAGTTACATTTAAAAGATGATGATGAGCTTAAGTAAAACTTATATATTACTCAACAATCTCGTGCCAGACTGGGTCCGATTAATTTAATATAAACCTAAGCCAGGCCCCAAAAAATTGATTGGACCTTAAATTTTAGCCCAGCCCGATCCTATGAGCTACTAACTCTTGCACAAGCCCATCCAAAAGCAGGGCCAAGCTGATTTGGCCGGGCGAATCACCTGGCCCATTGCCACCCTTAGTCTGGACCGGACCAATATCGGATGGTACAATCGGTTCAAATTTCTTTTTTCACAAAATTTGATTGGACTGGAATGGCTGGTCCAGTACTTTTGTACCAGACACTCGCCATGTCCGGTCCAGTCCCGGTCCCAGTACGAAAAAAAACCTTGACAATTTTGTACACCGACAGAAAACAGGTTTGCAGTCCCTTTAAATCATACACGGTCTCTCTACGTCTTATTTTTTCTTTTCTTTTGTTTTCGGAGGGGGTGGTCTGGCTTGGGTCAATCCGGTCTGACTAGTGGATTCACGTACTTGGCTGTTTCAGGGCGAATAATTGCATTCAGATCAACTTGCATTGGCTTATTGTGGCCCGGCTTAGCCAGGTCACTTCGTTTTCTGTAGATCTGAAACTGCCAGGCACATTAGTTCACCCAGTCGGCAAATCGGGTTCCATACCAATGGTTGGAGACTTGAACCACTCCTTACACGTGATCTACGTGACAATTATATTATAGTGAACTGGGACCCTTTGTTGCTTGTTCTTGGCGAAAGCAGAAATACGGAGAGCTCCACAACCACACAACCTAGTAAAGAAGCTTTGATTAATAGAAGATTTTAGCTTTTTAATTTTATATAATTTTCATTCCACACGTATTTGGCTTATTGGATAAAACAGAATCAACAAATACAAATATTATTCTATATTTAAAAATAGAAAGTCATTGCTTGTGTGAATCATCCACCAGCCTTACGCTTAATATACATTTTTCAAACCCTCAAGTGTGGGATAGAGTAGTTTAATCAAACCCCCTTTTGAGTAAATTAATCCCATTATGCTCTAATCGGAATGACGTGCTTTTGTTAATTATCGTTGCGACATCTTAATCTCCTCGAAAGCTATCCTTTTTAATATATTATCTAGTGGGCAAGATCATAAATTTGATTTAGTTTAGGTTGTTAATCAAAACTTTCTTTTAATGGCAAGTGGGGGAGGGATTAGGGTTTCTTGGAACTTGACAAGATTAGGTGTGTTTTACTTTGCACCTAATCAACAATTGCAGCCTAAGAGATGAGAGATGTCCCTAACTAGTCAGACACAATCCACAATTGATTCATTTGTAACCATTTCATCAATTCAATTGATTAGTATTGAATCCTTCCGGGGTAAATTATAGAAATCTCCTTTGAAGTATGCGTTGATTACAGATGCATCCTTTCTACCTTTCGAATTAGCATCGTCTTTCAAGGTCACACTCACGTCCTTCTGTTAAGTTACCGTGTCAAGTAGTATGACGAAAAGTGTTTGTGTTAGCACATATTTACACCTGTATTTGTTATATACACAGACACCATTCAAAATACAACAACCAATCAATGCATACATGTAAATAATATGCCCTATGCTAAATGGTATCTCAGTACATAACAAATATCCTGTACAGTCATAAAAATTTTCCCTTAATGAATTAATTGAAAGGTCTAGATTGATGGATCTACTGTTGGTTGTTGACTACAATTTTGGGACACACTATCAATGTATAATTGATCAAACGGTTAAGAATATCTAGTCATACCATTGATGGTCAAGATTGTTGTAGGGATGGCTTAAAGAAATAAGTAAGAAGTAATGGCGATAAAAACAGTTGGGTAATAATTTGAATTTTGTTATTTTCTTAATAAGGAAAGCATGGTAATTGATAAAGCCATAATATACACTAGCGGGTGGCACGTGAGAGATATTATTCTCAAATAGTTAATTAAACATGAAAGAGATTTATGTTTTTAAATAATTAAAGCCATGTTAATGATAATTGGAGTTCTTCTATAACTGTCAATATATTTATTTTCAAAAAACAAAAAAATAAAATTGTCCCTATAAATAAATATTTGACAACATCTTATATTATAAGATATTTTAAAAAAAATTATATATTAATTTTCTGACACAATCTCCGAAGCACGCTATCCCTTTATAATATAGATAGATGAATGAAGTCCCAAGTCTTAGGTAAAAATCCAGTACCATGCCGGTGTATCAAGTTGGTTCTACTTTCAATAGGGTAATTTACATGTACCTCCTTGAGGTATATATGAATTGCAAAAACCTCTTTCCTCTTTTGGAAATCACAAATACTTCCTTTTTGATTTGAAGAGAGCTCACACGCATCTCCCTTCCATTAAATATTTATGTCAAGGTTGGATAAAAATTGTTAAAATCAACAATTTTTAGATGAAAATATCCCTTTTATTTATAAGACTTTTAAAAAATAACTATATCCTAAAAACTAACTTTGATTTTATTACTTATATTTTGTTTTAATTTTTATTTGACTTAAGATAAACGCATAATACACAATAATTTAGAGGGTATTTTTGTCATATATTTTTTAATTTATTTCAATTGCTCACGTTAGGCAATTGAATTAAAAAGAAATAGTGTGTTTCACTGATTTAAAACCGAGGATATTTAAGTCAAAAATATAAAAAAAAGTTAAACCTACGTTTTATAATTAAGAAAAAATTATGGTTTTCAAACAATGAAGAGAGGTCTTTGCAATTTCAGCATACCTCAAAGGATATATTTGTAAATTATTCTAAATAATAATTACGAAAATAGAGAGAAAGTAATATAATATAGGGGAGAGGTGGATAGGGTGGACTTTCTTTGAATGGAGATGAAGCGTCCACGTCCCTCCTAGGCGTCAACCTCGTACTGTTACCGACAGTTCACCAAAAAGGAAAGCGGAGAAAAAGAAAAAGAAAAAAAACCCCTTTATAATACTTTATTTATTAATTTAATTTTGGACCATGCTACTGGTTATCTTCCCTTGAGAACTATGGTTTCAAGGATCGGTACTCGTAGGATCGGGATCAGCTTAGACCGGTCCGATTTTAAACCACGATGTAAATTATTGTATTAAGTGGCTTTGGATCAGACCGATTCAACAGATACGGATTGGGTGATCCAAATTTTTTTTTCAATTGGCATTGAATTGGATCGATTTGAGCGATACCAATACGGATCAGCAGATTCGGACCAATCCAATTTTTTTCTTTTTCTTTTTTGAAGGACTATCCAATACTGGATCGGCAATTTGGATCGGGATTGGCCCGGACCGGTCCGATCCAAGATCCCGAGAAAACTTGTAGTGATCCGCGTCTTTAATTATAATTAATATAAATTAATTATAATTAACAAAAAAAATGCCTTGTAAAAAATTATATAGGTTTATGTATTTAAATAATTGGAATCAGTAGAGATTGTAATTTCAACAAATTTAGGGTCCATTGTGTACTATTAGAAACTATGGAGCCACTTAAGTAATTTAAAAACCTTATGGAAGCTGGGTTTGTTTTGGACCTTTGAAACAAAAGAGGATGGAGGTGTTATTTAACTTGTTCATTAAGGTTATATTAGTCTTTCACCTTGGAAGTTAGATTAGGAAATTAAGGATAGAGTGGGAAGGACACATGTAAACATGGGAAGGTTCCCTAACCTATTCTCTTGCATGGTGTACACAATTATGTGAGAGAAAGTGTCTCTACACGTTTGAACAAGAGAGAGAGAGAGAAGAAGAAAACCATATCTGAGAAGAGTTTGGTTGTAGAGAAAAATGAAAAAAGGCTATGGAGGAAAAGGAAAGGAAGAGAAGAAGAAGGAAAAAGCTTATAAGAGAAGATTAATGGGTGATCCATGATGCCGGAAAGTTGCAGAAAAAGCTTAGGAAACGAGGTAGGGATTCTTGCGTTTCTATGGTAACTGATTTTATGGATGATCTCAATGCTATAGATAAATAGGGAATACATGATCTGCTATGTTTAAAATGTTAGATCTAAGATCTAGAGAAACTAGAAGGAAGATTTCTATGTTGTTTGATTCACTTGATTTACGTGTATTGTTGTGTTTATTATGTAATTATGTGTTCTTATAAATCATATTTATGTTCTTAGATCCATGATTAATTATTTGTTGATTTATTGTTTATATCTATGAAAATAATATAAGTTTTATTGTACTTGATGTTTGGATTACATGAGTAGGCTTTAATGACTGATTTGTGATAATTAACACTTTAGAAAGTATTAGGTTTGAGTATAGGCACGAAATCCTAGAAGAAACAAGATTTTGGCTTGATTTTGCCGTTCGGTATCAGTCTCGGCAGCTACTGAACAACTACCGAAAATAGAAAAAACAGCATGTTCTCTGGACATGCTACCGAGCTTCTCGGTAGGAGTCTCGGTAGCTACCGAGGCTCAATGAGCTTCAAATTTTATGGGGAGGTTCCCCATTGAGTTGTGCACATGCCTATATGGATGGTTTGTGTGCAAAAGGTCTATAATTGGACGAATCATAAAAAGTGTAGGAGAAAGTCCAAAACTTAGGATTATCGGACTAATTGGAATGGTATATGAGGTGTTATCAACTCAAAGGTTTTGGATATGGTCTTAGGACCTCAATATAAGATTACTATGGTTAGAATTGGTCATGTAGGACTAGATTGGGTGATTAGTGCTTTTAGTATCCAATGTTGACCTAAGTTTGACTTGGGTTGACTTCTGTATAACTTATGTTTGAATTTCATGATGTTGACGTGAATGACTGATTGAGGGTACTGTGAGTATCCAAGATTGTGTATGATGTTGTATTGATTGACTTGAAATTATGTTTTAGATAGGTGAGCTTCCACCGTGGGTGAAAGTCCTTAAAGGTAATGTATGGTAAGGGTGTACTTCCACCGTGAGTGAAAGTCCCTAAAGGAAAGGTTTGGTATGGGTGTATTCCACCATGAGTGAGAGCTCCTAAAGGACGGTCTAGTTACATGTGAGCTTCCACCATTGGTGCAAGTCCCTAAACGGAATGCAAGTATACTGGTGTATTCCACCATGAGTGCAAGTCTTTTAAGGAATAAGAATTGTGGTTTTTCTCCGTGGGCGCAAGTCCCTAAAAGAATGGTTACTGAGACTAGTATATCCCACTGTGAGTGCAAGTCTCTTAAGGGATAAGAATGGTGGCTTTCCTCAGTGAGTGCAAGTCCCTAAAAGAAAGGGTTACTGATACAAGTGTGTTTCCACCGTGAGTGAAAGTACCTAAAGGAATAGACAGGTGGCTTCCTCCGTGGGTGAACGTCCCTAAAAGTATGGCATGTTACTGGAGTATTCCACCGTGAGTGAAAGTCTCTTAAGGAATAGGACTGGTGATTTCTACCATCAGTGCAAGTCCCTAAAATGATGGGTAGTATGGTCGTGAGTTGGAATGAGCACATGACTGGGCTAGGCCTGGTTACACCATGCATTGCATTACACCTCATTTCACTCCATGCTTGCATCATCCACTTGCATTGCATTGCATTGCATTGCACTTGTGTTTGAGTTGACTGTGATGCATATTCATTATGATGTTTTTTATTGTGAATGTGATTGTGATTGGGTCGCATTGGTCGTAGTAAGGTGGGACCTTGTGGCTGATTGGTCATAGCATGGTGGGACCATGTGGTTACAAGTGTGTTTCCACCATGGTGAAAGTCCTTAAAGGAAAGGTTTGTACTGGTGGATGCCTCCATGGGTGCAAGTCCCTAAAAGAATGATTATTTATTGTTTGTTTGTGAACACAGTGAGACTATGTGTTTGTTATGTGTTTGCTTATGTGAATAAGGGTGTACTTCCACTGTGGGTGCAAATCCCTAAAGGAATGGTACAGGAGTCACGACCGAAACCAGAAACCTCATCGGAAGTCCCGAATTTGAATTCATAACCTTCACCCCAAACAAAGCTTAGGAGTGGCAACCGATATCTAGCCAAAACTGGCTAAATATAATGGATATTAAGTAAGATACAACTTATGCAATTTAATTTCTTAAGTAATATCCAATATGATTACTCATTATACAAGCAGCGGAATTATACTAGTCTAGTATTTTCAAATCAATTCCTACTAATAGTTTAGGTAAAAACCTAAAATAAAAATCCGAGAGAAGACTAATGTCTGTAGTAGATTAAATATCAGAGTCGCAAAGATATATATTGGAATTTCATACAAATGAGAAATACTAAGGTGAAATGTACATTCAAATCCAAATAGTAAACAGCTGAAAGAAAGTATATATAATACAAGTCCAACATCAACTTAATGTCTCGATAAAATATTTATACAACTGAAAAATCAAATAAGAATGTTACTAAGCTAAGACATTACATCAAATAAATGAGAACAGCTGTTACATCTTCATCTGGGCTTCATCTCGATTTTTAGATAACATACCTGAAATGTGGTTGCTATAAAGCATGAGCTACACTAGCTAGTAAGTAAATAATTTCACAATTATGCTAGACTAAAGTAAAGTCAAACTATTTCTCAATAAATCTAGTTCATACAACAAGAAATATAATTTACATGAAATAAGATACATGAGATCAATTCATAATTTAATGCATGAGATGCAACTATTATATGAAATCCTACATGCTGTGCACTTAACACGTAAAATCACCACATGTGATTAAATCAGGTATTCTAATATGAAATGCTGTTTATATGAGTCCACATGGATTAATCACACACATGATTCGGCTATTGGGTATCACCAATGTGAATTTTCCCCACCTACACCATGGGAGATAAGAACCATTAACAATCTGTCTATGTATGTTTCCCACTTGATCGAGTCGTACTACTCATGGAGATATCACCAATGTGAACTTTCACCCTCCCCCCTCCCCCCAATACATGGTAGGAGTAAGTAGACTATTCTATGTACCGGATCATAGTTTCACGGTGTTTCAACCGAGAGGACACAATTGCCACACTATTTTTGATCAGTGGGGATGCTTAGATCCCAAGGTATCACCAATGTGACCTTCCTCTGTGAGTCATACCTAGCAGAAACCTCTGATATCATGGATATTGGGCATCACTAATGTGAACTTCCCTCACCTATCAATTCTCACTAGAAAAGTACCCTCGACAACGAGTGAGTGCACATTAGCTGAACATTCAATCTTTGTTTACAAGGAGTAATAACAACTAGCAAACAACGCAGATCATTTAATTTACAAACAATATGAATTAAAACTAAGTAACAAGAATAGCGGTGTCATTATGTTAATAAAAATGGCTCGGTGGTATGTTAACGAATTGGTCCACTACATAAACGAGACTTCATAAGTTCCGCGATGAGAGCAGAACAAAAGATGGGGAGACTCAACCGTCTTCCGAAGAGAGATGCATCAATATTGAAGAGACGGTTTTGCTAATTGAGCTGGTAAATAAGAGAAGGTCACATAAAATTATCAAAGTATCCATATGGGATGCATCAGATGCATTATTGGTTATGTGTACAGTACTCATCTTAATCCAACCTTATATTTATCAATACAATTAGCCCATGAAGAGGCATGTGTAACAACAGTAGCCCTGAACTTCTCATAACACCATACATGGTAAGATCACATAATTTCTGAATTGCGTGCAAGATAAATGATGCTTAACTAACGAGCACACGCCATACACATTCCATGTGTTATCATACTCAATTCCATTCAAACCAATTACAAGGTGTGAATCACACTAACAGTCATATTAGAGTGCATTATTATGAATTCAAATCTCATTTCATGCTATATGTGTCAACTAACAAACGCCAAAACGTAAGGTCAAGTAAACAGGTTCGGCGCACCTAAACCTGCCTCAGTGAGCCTCTCTGAGATTCGGCGACAAGACCAGGGGTTCAGTTTCAGCAACCACTTCGGTGCCCACTTCGGCGCATCGAAGCCAACTCGGCACACCCTTCAACGCACCGAAACCTATTAGGCGGGGTGTTCATGATCGGTAGCCATCTCGGCGAGGTATTCAAGCTCAGTGAGCTCTTCGGCTGACAATCATACTCGGAGACCTTTTGGCGCGCCAAGATGTCCGCCTTTGGCCCAAAATTCATGTTCAATGACTTGTTCGGCGAGCCGAGGAGTCTGCCGAACATTGCGAACAGGCTAAAATAAAGGGGTTTCTCACAATTTATAACATACAAACAAGGGGAAATAACACTTTAACATATATGAATCAAAATCTAACAATAAATAACCCTAAATCATAATATTAACTAACATCCTAAATCAATTTGATCAAACCTTACTTCAACTTCCATTACAATCAAAAGAGACCAAATATGTGCATTCAAAATCACAAATCCAACATCAAACAACCCTAATACGTGATACCAAACTAAGATTTAAATTAAAGCATTCCAAATTAGTCTTAGACATTCCAAACATACAAGAAACTAGAAATTTAAAGAGAAAATAAATCTAAATCTACTTTAAATCAAGCATAGAGGTGAGTTTATTTACTTATCTTGCAAGAAAATGCAAGAAACCAACCAATCTTCATGCATGCAAGCTCTCCCCCCATCCACCTTCCTTCTCCAAGCTCTCCTCCAATCCCTCAAACCAAATAAGCTCAAACTAAAACCAAACAAACCCTAAAGAGAATATGAGAATCTCTTCCCTTCTCAACTAAACCCTAGCCACTTGGCACCATCTAGGCCCTCCATCTCTCACCAACTCAATCTCAACCCTTCATCTCACTAATTTCATCCTAACCCTCCAATTTCACCTACTCTCATCCTAGCCATCTAAACCTAACCAGCCCAATAACTCTCATCTCAACCACACACTCACACCCACTCTAATCATAACCTTACGCCTCACCCCTCACTAAAGACAAACACATCCTAGCTTAGATCTAAGCCATACAACCATAACAACTACAATTCTAGCCATACACATCATCAAAGAATAAAAATTACAAGTTTGTCGCTCTCTCAACGTATAAGGGTTAGACTACATACATAGCAGTAATACCCAAAATTCACATCTTGATCGTGTGGTCGGATTTAATCTGATTGGCGATCAAATCACAAGATAGGTTCACAACTAGGATAAAAACATATTAGAGTATTCCTTATGCATTTTCAGGCCGTTATAACATGGCATTCGGGCTTTTTCTAAGACTTATATGGCATACAGGGTACTGTTTGTAAATATTAGAAATTTCAAAAAAAAAATAACCCATGATCCGAATTCGGACGACCTTGCCTTCGAGCCTCGACTTCGGCTTTTGTATGCCTTCGAGGATTGCATTCGGCCTTTGCTGCCTTCGAGCCTTGCACTCAACCCAGTGCAAGCTTCCTTCGCGCGGGCTTGCATTTGGCCTTTGCCTTCGGCTCTTCTCTCCTTCGCGCGCACGCGAGCCTTTCCCTCAGCCTTTCTCTCCTTCGCGTGTGCTGGCCTGCACTCGGCCCTCCTTTCCGTCGGCCCCCATTCACTTTCGACCCTTCTTTCCTTCGCGTGCGCGGGCCTGCACTCGGCCCTCCCTTCCCTTGGTCCCCTTCCCTCAGGCCTTCTCCTTCACGCGTACAACCCACCGAGTTGGCTTCCTTTGTGCTAGAGCTTCCTTTGGGCCTCTACCTTGCGCGGACAACCCCCGGGTGGGCTTCCCTTGCGCTGGAGCCTCCTTTGAGCCCTCTCCTTCGCGTGAACAGCCCCCAGGTGGGCTTCCTTCTTGCTAAGGCCTCCTTTGAGCCCTCTCCTTCACGTGGACAGCCCTCGAGTGGGCTTCCTCTGTATGAATAGTCCTTCTCATCGCCCTCATTTGCACGGACAACCTTCAGATGAGCTTCCTTCGTGCGAATAGGCCTTCTCACAAGCCTTGGCTTCGAAGGACACTATTGTGTCCCTCGGGCAGCAGCCTACCCTCAAAGGATAGTATTGTGTCCCTCGAACCAAGATTTTTTTACCCTTCAAAATATTACATATTTACTTCTATGCCATCAATCATAAATTTGTTGGATACAACATTCGAATGCATGACTTTTGCCTTTTGAATATTAGCGTATTTACTCTTACTGCTATTTCTTGGCATATAGTCTTCTATAGTCTTCAAATGTCATGCAATTGCTTTCTTCAAATGCTCATACATTCGTCATTTTTTAACAGCTAACCACCACAAGATGGTCAATTCGTTATTTTTTCACGGTCAACTACCACAAGATGATTAATTCGTTATTTTTCATGGCTAACCACCACAAGATGGTCAATTCGTCATTTTTCACGACTATTCACCGCAAGATGGTCAATTCATCATTTCACAGGGGGCTAACCACCCTCAAATGACATCTCACATCATACTTCGAAGGAAATCCCCAAAGGAAAGGCCTTCGAGGGCTTGTTTACACTCTTACCCCATATGTTACCTTCGAATGACATCCTTAGCACAAACTTGTGGAACGTATTTGTGCACTTTATTTAAGAGATCGTTACGAAGGAAACATGTCTATTTTTGATTTTACTAAGTTCAATTCAAGTCACTCAAGTTGGTTATTTAACTTAGAACCTTTAGGGATATGATGACTCTTCCGTATAGGGATAATTGATCATGAAAACGAATTTCCTGATGAGAAAGTTAAATCTAAGGTCTCTATATGGGTAACTCGATAATATACTGGTCACCTTATGAGATGTATGCAGTTACTCTAACTTCCCTCGAAGGAATATAGATTAACATACCAAAATGGGTTATCTCGAAACTGAACGAAGGCTTGAAGAGTATTTTGTGGAATTTAAATGACTTCTTTAATTTATTGCAATAAATCCCCAAACAGTCACATGATAACAACCTATAGATTGCTATATATATTATCATATATTACAAGGTTATTTCAGGTTACTTCAATATCTTCTAGCGGTGTTGATAGCTTACGCTTGCACCCTGTCTATTCATCAGCAGCACTGATGCTTATGCTTACATTTAGGCTCACCACCTCGAGATGGTCAATTTTCCAATGGGTTCGTCCCCCTTAAAAGACTTGGTTACATTTTTTATCATACGTGCATCATGCATTATGTCAATCTCGTTTAGTCATGAGGAAAGGGACTTCGAGAAATATACCCTACAGGAACAGTGGCTTCCGAGCTCCGTTTTCCTTTTTGATCACGTCATTCTCACCCAAGGCCTACGGAATTATCATCACAACACTGTTATACTCCTTACTCAAGGACACCTACTTTGAGTTCTTAATCTCTTTTTTGAGGACATCAATAACAATCTCTCTTTCGAGAATTATGGCCATGAAACCAATATTGTTCGCGAGGTCTTGAATCCAAGATCTCTTTGTTTGGACATTCGGTTATACTGGTCTCTTGATTGAATGTTATGCTTATTGCAAGTCCTTAATTATAGACTTTAACTTTGACTTAAAAATGGTTCCTTCATATGTGATTTTGGCTTCACAATGATAAATGGTCATTCTTTAGTTTGTCTGACGAAGCTTATTTTTTGCACTTTGTCAGACAGGGGCCTATGATGATCCAGTGACCTAATTAAGCACCCACGTGTCACCTGCTTGACCACGTGTTACGTGCTTGTCTCCTACTTGACCTATAAACCATAGGTCTAATGGGTCACTCGACCCGTTTAACTCTGTTTGATCCGGTCTGACCCTGTGCAACTGGTCAAACTTAGTCCAATTCGGTCCAACCTGGTCTGACCCAGCTGTTTTGAGTTATCTACATGCATCACATATTTCTTTATAAGCTATTTACATGTGACTCACCTGCATCAGATATTTTTATATAAGTTACCTACATGTGACTCACCTGCCACATGGCACATCCTCATTTAAGACTTGAAGGCCAAGTCACTTGATGGTCAAGTATACTTGGAGGCTGTCACGCCCCGGATCCCGGTGACTCATATCCCAAGAGGAAAGGCACGGATCATGAGGTATGACCTTCAGGATCTATTAATAGACCGCGGATCGTATATCATAACCACTAAAATTAATAACAACTCACATGTGATCTTAACAAATCTTCTCACTTCATTAAAATATTTCAGAGTGCGCTCTTATATTGCTTTAAAAGAAATTAACCTAATTGGCCGTAGCCTTACAACGATTTAACATAAGATAAAGACTGAATTAAAATA